>BOPN01005233.1:30000-36942 GCA_017312705.2 Penaeus japonicus
GCCTACATAAGTATGAGAAAAAATCCTTTCTTAAAGCTATAGTAGGTTGATTAGTAAGATTTCCCTTTTTCTTCAAGCAGTTTGTTTTTTATACACACAACAGACACAATCACACATATATGTATATTTATTCTTTTCTATCTTACTTTCTTTCTCCTCTTCCTCCTTATGTAGTTTTGATTTACCTTTGAAATAGTTTTATGGTATGCTAAGAAAATTGATTTTTCTTCTCGCTTCCTTTTTCCACACTCCTCTTTACCTTTAATTTTCATATTTATTGAATAATTCTGTCATTTACATGAGGAAAATGTTTAGCCTGATTTATGTACAGATAATTTTACCTTTGTAGCAGATGAAGATGAGTATGAGGTGGATGGAGCCAGCAATCCTGGAGGAGCTCTGAGTAGTGGCCTACCCGAGGAAGAGAGAGAGCCTGCTCTGAAGAAAGCTCGACAGGAGTCCCCCAAACTGTCAAGCCTCCTCTTGGCTGCTGCAAATAAGCGTTCTCCATCAAAAAAGAGTGGTGGCCACAAGTCTTCCAGTGGAGGAAGCTTCCCATACAACATACCTGCCTGCACCAAGGTCATGCACATCAAAAAGAAGAACCATTCCAATGCTTCGTCAGCTCTTAATGCATCCTCTAATTCGGAAATCCCTATATTACCAAAAGGTTTAGCATCTTGCCTATCGATTACCAATATACCTAATCCTATTAGCTCTAACAATCACACTGGGCTCAGCTTTGGAAATCACAGTAAAGAACTGGGATCACCTGGAAGCTCACCAATCCAACATTCTATGAAACCTATGCCTAGCTTGAAGAAGATGGTACCTGGCAAGCATCAGTCATCAGGCAGTGGGAAAAGTAGTATGAAGAAATCTAGCTCGTTAAGCTCAAAAGCCAGAGGTCATAGTTCAAACAGTTCTCAGAATGTAAATTCTGGACATAGTCTGAATTTAAATCATAGCAGTGTTGTGCAGGGTAACAGCGGCTTGGGATCTCCAACTAACAGTGTTGAAAATTATGCAAGTGAACTGACAGATAGATTATTAAATACAAAACTAGCCACACAGCGTTTGGAATTAGAGCGACGAGAGCATGAAATCAGAATGAAACTTCTTGAAAAGGAGCTTCAGGCACAAACGTATCAGTCCCAGTATTGGTTCCTGAAGTTGAAAATGTTGAAAAGTGGACGGGAAAATGCTTCCTTCAACATGGCTGGTGCTACTAATGGTGATATTGATTAACAGGGCTAATTGATAGGTCAGATCTTACCTGTAGGTTGTGAGTTTGTGATCTTTTCTTGAAGCAGATATTTTGATATTGTACAGAACAAAGCTACCTGTGTATTTAATTCCCACAGTGTATTATCTATTTATTTGGGGGTAATGGTTTATGTTGTACTGAGTACGGTTGTTCCCCTTTATATTATGGTTGTGTTTACATCAGGCCCTTCAGTGTTGTGACTTATAATTTAGGTTTGGTTACCTCTTTTTATAATCAAAGCTCAGCATTCGAATAATGTGCTTAGAAGGAGGCATGGATGATTTCAAAGGCCTGCTTCCTGTTTATGTCATTAGCTGTGCATGGCCGTGTTGTTAAGTGAGGTATAATTTTTGTACAGATGTCAATTATGAATAGGATTGTCATAGAAAAGTAATGTGATTAGAAGAAGTAGATATAACTGCAGAGTTAGCACTAAACTACTACCTCATGGGTTAGTTAGTTGCCCTGTAAGTGTCTAAAGAGAAGAAAATTCAGCAATGCACTCAAAACAGATTGAGCAAGGAAAAGGAAATCACAAGTTTTCTTTCTGGATAACTAGGATTTGCTCATTAGATTTTAATTGATTACAAGAGCATTGAATATAGAGCTTGTCAAGAAATGAGAGGTGCTTTACAGTCATTGCCGGTACACACTCATAAACTGTTGCAGTTTAAAAGATTATTTTGAGACTATTCAACTTGGCAAACACCAACTTGAAGTGATTTGCTAAAGTTGTACATATTTTCAGGGGTTGTTCTCTTTTTAATGGTTTTGGTGATATTGCCTGGCCTAAAGGGAGTGAGAAATAATTGAGGCTATTAGTGCTCATGTAAGGTGATGGGTGATATCTTAAGAGGCTTCAATATCAAATAAGTCATTAAATTATTTAGTTACTTTTACTTATTTATTCTGAAGGCGTTAAGTGTTCCTAGGAGTTTGGAGCGTTGTGTTATTTTGTTGTATAAACCTCATGTACACTTGATGGATGTGTCATTTGGGAGTTTCAACAGTGGGAGTCGACCATAATGTCTTTACCTTTGGTCATTATTTGGTGCTGTGGAATCCCCCACTTTTCCCTCTCCCTCTTACCTTTTTGTGAGAGTTCTATTGTCTACCAGGTTTTCCAGTACAGAAATATTGCAAATAGAGTTCAGGTTAATTTATCAAGTACAGACTTATTTACATGTAAGTATTCACACAGGTTTACATGCAGACATACACAAACACACATGCAGATGGACATACATGCAAGGGCACATATACCAACACACACAATAGACACACATTCACTCATGCACTAGTAATCAAACCCATTTACGCCACAAAACAGAAACAAAAAGCAAAACAAAAAATAACATAAGACTGATATACAAAAAAGCATACATGTTATGTGTTGTAATGTTCAAATCTTTCCTTTCTGAGTAGTGATGATTCTTTTATTTTACTGTTGCAAGGTTACCATTTCTAACAGATGCTGTAGTAGCCATTTGTGAACCCTTGTGGTGTCAAAGCTGATTTTAATGTAATATCTTGGTATTATGTAACATTCCTTGTTATGATAATTTATGGTTAGGTAGCAATTTGAATCCCATTATAATCATCATTATCCTCATTATTACTAATGCTATTGTTATTATTTTTATTATTATTATTATTATTATTTATCATTATCATTATCATTAATGCTATTGTTATTATTGTATCATGATTATTATGATAGTGATAATGATTTTATATTGATTGATTTTTCATATTTATATAATTGTTACTGCTAATACATTTTTTCTATGATTGTTAGGGCAGAAAATAATGATAATATTGAATATAATCGTCATGATGATTGTAAAATTTCTGGGGTGCACTTATGATTATCATACTTGCAGTGAGTCTTTAGTGAGGGAATGATTATTTGCTAATTGCGACTGTTTGTTTGGATTTGTGCATGGCCTATCTGTTAGCCTAGATTTTATGGGATTGTCATCATGTTTTTTGTTTGTTTGTTTTTTCATCATACTATCACAGATGCAAATAGAGGCTAAAGGATAAAGATGTTTCTCTGATTATGGGTGACTGAATGTGTGTGTGTGTGTTTGCGTGTGCTTTTTATGTTTGTAGGATGGTATTTATGTATTTATGTTAAGATAAAGAGTGCAAGTGTGAAAGTGTGTAATTGTAACACTTGTTGTCACACACACACACACACACACACACACACACACACACACACACACACACACACACACACACACACACACACACACACTCTCTCTCTCTCTCTCTCTCTCTCTCTCTCTCTCTCTCTCTCTCTCTCTCTGTCTCTCTCTCTCTCTCTATCTATCTATCTATCTATCTATCTATCTATCTCTCTCTCTAAGATATTACAAACACATATCCATCCATATGCTGATAATAGGCATTGTACTTGAATTCACACAAAGATCAGATTGCTGTCCCTTGTATGATAGTGTCCTGTAAGAATGTGCACTGTCTTTAGAATTGCAGTGATACACCTTTGATAAGACTTTTATAACTTGCATTTCTCTTTATAATTTGTGTTATTATTCACCATGTACCATATTTTATTATAGATCTCTTGTAATCCTTTTGCATATGTAAATGAAAAGAACTATATTTTTTAACAAAAATGCTGCTTATTATTTATTTGTACGAACATGATTTACTTGAGTGTTACTGAACAGTCAAGATTTTTCCTAGTTTGGAGTGATTGGATGTATCGTGAGATTTTCCCAAATAAACAAAATCATTTTACGTTTTTACTTGAATTATAGTTCATATTATAATTTTTGTGCACCTGTTTGTATTTATGCATGCAAAGGAAGTGTTAAGTGTGATTCATGTTGATCCAGTTGATTCTTTTCTGGATAAGTAAGATGATGTTATATGGTATTGAATGGGATCCAAGGAGTAGGGCACTTGATGAATGACACCAGCAAATCCACATACTCAGAATTCAAATGATTTGTCCATTGTATGAATGACTGTGAAAGTGCCTTCAGATGTATGAATGTGCTGTGCCCAATGCTGTATCTGTTCAATTTCTCTTTATTCTCCCTTTTATATATATGATATATAAATATGGGTGCTTCCCCTTAAGTTAGAGTTGTATTTTTCCTCATAATAGTGGATGTGAACTCCTGTATGTCAGGAGATGTTTCCAGTTTTGATCCTCCTTGAAATAACTGTTTTTCCAAACCTGTTGGAGATTGGCAGCATAGAATTTACTGACAGTGCCTCATCTTGAAAGCTCAGGAGAGTCACGTTCCTGCAGAATATCAAAATAACAGAGTTAGGTTTTTATTAATAAAGCAGTGAAAATTAATTTTGTTTTAATTTTCCCCACTTCCTATTTCCCAATGATTTTTTTGTGCTTATTAACTTTTAAGTAATAATGGTGAAATATCTTCAAACAGTATTGTGTTCCTTTTGTCCATCCAGTTCTTTGGTATTAAAAAAGGAAGTTACAGAAAAGCATGCTCATATCTGTATTTTACTAGTCATAGCAGGGATTAGGATTCTTTCAACCTGGGTGTGCTCATTTAAAATAAATGCCAAAGCTTATAGATTCTAAATCAAATGAGCTGTGCGACTAGATTATATATGATTTGGAATTTACACTAGATATAGTTCAATAATTTTTTACTTTAAACTACAGAATTACAGATACATGTAAATAAGATTTTTTTTGTCATTTGAAAAGTGTCTATGAAAGAAGGCCTCTTGTGCCAAAGGTTAAAAAAAAAAAAAAAAAAAAAAAATCGGCACAGATATTACAAGATACTTTCCTAAGAATAGACACCCAGCTGAGCCGTGCATAAATGCTACAAATCTATCTCGGCTGATCCATTTTGTGTAGAAAATACCAAAACATTTACGCCTAGATATACAGAAACATTCCAAAGACTTATTGGATTATATATAGAGAAAAGAAAAAGTTGTACACGAAACAAATAGCTAGGTATTGCAACATTGATCATTGATCATCTGGTTTACTTATAATGATTCGTCAATCCGTCTTGGATATCGAGAACATTCTCCATCTCGAAATCCAATTTCAACCTGATAATAGACAAACTTGACGTGAGTCTAAATCTCAAACTTTCTTTAAAAGATAACTTCTTTAACTTCGCGTAATACTTTGAATCTAAGTTTACAGGGCCTCTACATTTTCGATTTCTTCGCCCATGCATGGTAATACGAGGATGCATTTTCTTTCAGAATACATTTCTATATGTCTTTTCTTATACCGGCAATATACTTCACATACTATGCTGATTGAGCGTACTCACTTCGCTTTTTTTCTCTTAAGGTTTTGTCTTTTCACAAAAAATACATGTAAACAATTCAAGGTGATAATGATGATGATAATCATAGCCAGTTAACAAAATTATTATCAATGAATTATAATACAAATCTTGAAAATTTACAATTTCTTTTTTTGCAGAACGTGGAAAATACCATGTCGACCCAATACTTACAGAAGAACAAAGGAGGAAACACAACTGCCATGCAAATTAATTTGAAATCACTCCAGCGTGACGGCGTTGCGATATAGTGGAAGATATATATTCACAGAGGAACCGTCACCGCCTGCGCTCTGGGCACAGCTGATAACCAGCTGATATAGAGGCTTCACAACGAAGGTCCTTTGAAGGTCTTTTCTATGTACCTATTAATTTGTTATGATACACATGCATGTAGACAAACAGGAACATGCGTTCCCGGACACATTGCGTGTTGAGGAGTTATTTTCACTAAACATAATGCGTCTATAGTTGCGACTCAAGACTGGTTCATTAAAAATAATATTGACCTCCAAAAGAAATGCTTTTGGTTTCCTGTCAGGTGGGACACATTATTATGTCACCGTTTTGGTTCCATCTTCTTTATTGTGCACAAGGCATACTCCAACCAGGTAAAACATCAGTAGGGGATTTTGTTAATTAATGCATATCAAGCCTGGTTTCACCATCTCCTTTCGTTAATTTTCCAACTCTGTGTGACATCGTAACCCTTTCTCCCAAATTTCAAGAACATGTCAAATCAATGACAATTATAATAGAAGATAGTAGCAGTAGTATCAGTAATGGGGCCTGTGATAATAATGAATACATTGACAAGAAGGAGAGAGGAGAGGGGGAGACGAGCACCGGTACACACAATAAGAAATGATTTATAATGGTTTTCAGGGGCCAATGATGGCGGGAGTGGATAAGCACATGGATAACTGAATTTTCTATGATAACCTGCACGGGCTGAGATATACAAACCATAAATTGACTTGCATATAGAGGTTAGGGGAAGAAGGGTAAGGATGTCTCAAAGAGTGGGAGGGGTCGTTCGTTAAACACATGTCACATTGAAAGTAAAACTAATACGTCAATATACGTTACGGCCAAGCAAACCATAAATTCAACTGTAAAACACTCTAAGAAGCTGAAAATATTACAACAAATGCATATTCAACTTTAAACTGTGAACCTATAAGTCCCATACACAATGTTAACAGGTTTAACATAGCTAGCAGGAAAGATAAACAAAAATTACAAAAATCATTCGTGAAAATAGACATGAAGAACATGTATAGATTACAAAAGAGTTTGACACTGAAGTAATAAACAGAGAGAAAACGAATCATATGTGTATATATATATATA
>BOPN01005233.1:37042-47042 GCA_017312705.2 Penaeus japonicus
AAAAAAAAAAAAAAAAACAAAAAAAAAAAAAAAAAAAAAAAAAAAAAAAAAAAAAAATTGCTGTAACTTATTCATTTTTTTTTTAGCTGTCAATAGGATCTGTAGGTAATATTGCATTAAATATAAAAGTAAGAGAAATGTAAAATATGTTTTAATAATTTTTGCACTGCATTTTTTCTCCTCCTTCTCCTCCTCTTCCTTTTCCACCTCTTCCTTCTCCTCCTCTTCCTTTTCCACCTCTTCCTTCTCCTCCTCTTCCTTTTCCACCTCTTCCATCTCTTTCTCCTCCTTCTCCTCCTCCTCCTCTTCTTTCTCCTCCTCCTCCTCCTCCTCTTCCTTCTCCTCCTCTTCTTTCTCATCTTCCTTCTACTCCTCTTCTTTCTCATCTTCCTTCTCCTCCTCTTCTTTCTCCTCTTCCTTCTCCTCTTCATTCTCCTCCTCCTTCTCCTCTTCATTCTCCTCCTCCTTCTCCTCCTCCTCCTCCTCTTCCATCTCTTTCTCCTCCTCCTCCTCCTCCTCCTCTTCCTTCTCCTCCTCCTCTTCCTCCTCCTCCTCCTTATCCTCTCTTTCTCTTCTTTATTCCTCATATCCTCCCCCTTTTTTACTTCTTGCTTTGAATTCACGTTTTCTTTCATTCTTTATTCTTCCCTCTCTCTCTCTCTCTTTTCTTCTCCACCTCTTCCTCCTCACTTTCCTTTTCCTCCTCCCCATTTTTCTTCTCCACATCCTCATAATTTCCCTTCTCCTTTTACTTCTCATAATTTTCCTTTTCCTTCTCCTTCTTTTCCTTTTCCTTCTTCTCCTCCTCCTCATTTTCCTTCTCCTCATCCTTCTCTTCATTTTCCTTCTCCTCCTCCTCCTCATTTTCCTTCTCCACCTCCTTCTCATTTAACCTCTGCTCATTTTCCTTCTCCTCCTCATTTTCCTTTTCCTTCTTCTCCTTTTCCTCCTCCTCCTCCTCCTCATTTTCCTTTTCCTTCTCCTCATTATTTTCCTTTTCCTTCTCCTCATTTTCCTTTTCCTTCTCCTCATTTTCATTTTCCTTTTCCTTATCCTCCTCATTTTCCTTTTCCTTTTCTTTATCCTCCTTTTCCTTTTCCTTTTCCTTCTCATCCTCCTTTTCCTTTTCCTCCTCCTGTTCCTTCTCCTTCTCATCCTCCTTTTCCTTTACCTTTTTCTTTTCCTTCTCTTCGTTTTCCCTCTCCTTTTCCTTCTCATCCTCCTCCTCCTTTTCCTTCTCATCCTCCTCCTCCTTTTCCTTCTCATCCTCCTCCTCCTCCTCCTTTTCCTTTTCCTCCTTTTCCTTCTCATCCTCCTCCTCCTTTTCCTTCTCCTTCTCCTCTTCTTCCTTCTCCTCCTCTTCCATCTCCTCCTCCTCCTCTTCTTCCTTCTCCTCCTCTTCCTTCTCCTCCTCTTATGATGTAGATTTTGACCTGTAGATCCCAAAAATACAGCTCTTTTTTGTGCATATTAAATTAGACTTAGATATAAGTAATTGTTGAGTGCACTGTTGTGGCACATCTTTACCAGATTATAAGGTGGTGCATCCCTTAAGAGTTAAAACAGCCCATTTTGTGTAAGAAAGATGTGACAAAGCACCCAAACACTATTTGTCTCACAATTGACCATCCTTTTAATAAGCAGTAAGTAAAAGAGGAGTAAAACTAAGTAATTATATATATGCTTATGAAGTTTTATAAAAAGGACAGTTATAGAGGATATATAAGAGGGATAAGTAAAATAACTGCACAACATACCCTGAACAATCAAATTATTTTGGATATATTTTTGATACTCTCAACTGAATACATGTCACACACACAAATACTGAGAAATGTTCAAAAATAAGTTTTATAAAAAGAATAGTTGTATTTTGTTGAATAGCATTTCAGTTAATTGGAAGTTAAACATATTTGATCATATTTCCATCTGCTACATGTTTTTACTGTAACACTTAAATTGCCAACATTTCCTTCCACAAGGCTTCAAACCTGTCAAAAAATAAACAATCATTTATATTCTTATTGATGTCCAGATATCCAGAAATGCCATTTTCCTGAGAGAGGAAGGGACTAGATTAAGACCTTAGGGAAATAAACAAAATCATTTGCTCTACCATGATTTTATTGAAAATCTGTATTTGTATTAGTACACAAAACATATACCTTTACATTGATGTATCACTCTAATGATAACTACAGATTAAAATCAGAAATTGATGACTAAGAACATTGGTAGACATTGAAACAAAGCAGCTTAATATTTTTGATAATGGCTCATAATCCCTTTGGGAAAGGGTAATTATCCCAAACTTGGGCATATTTAATTACTTTCTGGTGGAGTGCAATGAAGAACTGTATGCCATAACCATGTATCGTTATGAGGAAAGAGACATTTTCTTCATTAAATTTAGATATATATACACAGCAAATATTTTAAAATGCATGTTAAATCTGATACCCATTAGATTTGATTTCCATGAATCATAGTTATTGTTCTATGCTTCTTTGATGTGATACAAATTGATAACAAATTTGACATGTTACGTATTCAAAGACAACATGTATTTAACAGATAATAGAGTTGGTCTATTATCCACCTTACTGTTAGCTTAAATAACATGAAGTAATACAAATACCTTAGAATAATTTTGACAGTCTGTTTTTTATAGTGGTTCAAGTACCACTAGAAGTGTTGATTTTGAAAAGATCAAAAGTTGAATGTGTTTGTATTATTATTTTCTCTCTTTCATATTGTGTTTATATGATGTTTATTATATACAAGTATACTGTTTGTTATGTACAAGTATAATGTATCTTAAACACTGAAACCGCATTTATGCCTTCATATGATCACAAGAATAATGAGCTTCTTTTCAAAAACTTCCAGGTTTACCATAATGGCCGTCTCTGGTAATTACTATTTTGCCATTGTTGGGCACCATGACAACCCAATGTTTGAGATGGAGTTTGCCCCGGCCAACAAGGAGCCAAAGGTTAGATATGCTGAATGACGAGATGATATCAACTATTGTTTTGGTATTTGTTGTTTATTAACCCATTAGCAGCGGATGGCATGATTTGCTGCAAAGGCAGAGTCAGTCGTAGACGCAGATGGCACCATGCCAGACATATAAAACAGTCATCCTACTGCACAGACCTTTTTTTAATACCGCGACCAATGGGTTAAGCACTTGAAATAGGAACAAGAGAAGCAAGTTCATTTAGTTTATGAACTTCAGTAGATATAGTCATTTTATTTGTTTTCTTTTTGGAACACAAAGTTGAAATTTATATGCTTAAGGATTATTGATATTTTTATATATATTCTGCATAATAACTACTATATATTTTTCTTACAGAAGGAAGATCACAGACATTTAAATCAGTTTATTGCTCATGCAGCACTTGATCTGGTGGATGAGAGCATGTGGACTACAAGTAATATGTACCTGAAACTTGTGGATAAATTCAATGAATGGTAGATATAAAGTGTATTTTTATTTTGTTCCCAATATACGTTTATATATGACACCTATATATTAACCTATATAGTATTTATGCAAAATTGTTTAAAAATTGTGTCATGATATTTGAGTAAAACAGAAAACAGGATGATTAATGACTGATATTGCAGGTATGTGTCAGCCTTCGTAACTGCGGGAAGAATAAGACTTATCTGTCTGCATGATGTGAAGAATGATGATGGCATCAAGAATTTCTTCATGGAGATGTATGAAACATATATTAAGGTAAAGTATTGCAGAACATTAAAGTAAACTTATACATGAGCTTTATTCTTGTAATTTTATGTTGTCTTTTCAAATTTTCTCACTGTCAATCTCTCCAGCTTTGTAACTTCTTTTTGCTTTTTTATTGGTCAATCTTAATATATTTTCATTTTATTCTTTCTCAACCAAAAAATATTAATATTGGTGTTTAAATTATTGTTTCAGCACTCCATGAATCCCTTCTACCAACCCAACAGTCCCATCAAGTCTGCAGCTTTTGAGAAGAAGGCACACTTTTACGGGAGAAAATACTTAACGGGCTGAGAAGATCTTCGGCTCAGGGAACTGTAATGATCCCTCTGCTCACCCAATTGACAGAAGAAGAGCAAGATTTTTTACTGTCTCTTGCAGCCCTGATGATTGTCTGTAGGGTTGTTAGGACTCTGGTATTATAAAAAGGAGCACATTTCTATATCTTGTGTTAACAGGTTTTGATCTTATGTCTGTAAGTATCTGATGTCTTTGGATATTTTCTGTGATTGAATATTTTTTATTTATACTTTTTATGATTATGTAAGGATGTTTTGGAAGGTTATTGTATAAAACTAATCTTTCAGAGATGATTCCAAGATTGTTTCTACTCACTAGTCACTGGATGTAGCTGTGCATTTATCATTCTTATGGACTTTAGATTATTTATATTTAATGTGTTGATAATAGTTTCCTCCATTACAAGAAAACAGAAATTTTGATAAGAAAAATTAATATTTAACATTCATTATATATGTTTTCTTTAAGATTTGGATTTGTGGGAATAAGATATATCTTCAGCATTGTTGATAAAATTATATATTTTATTGTATTTCATCAATAGTTTTTGTCTTCTTTTTCTGGAATTTTGGCATATTTGTTTGTTATTATAACCTATCATTTGAATCCTATGATAAGATGATGGGTCTTACAAAACCATAAAACTATTTTATCTGTATTGTGTAAAGTTAAGAACATTCTGATTTTTATGTTGGCATATTAGTGATAGGTCACAACAGCAGTACAGACCATTTCCAACATCTTTATTTGTCTGTATAGTTGTATATTGATAAAGAGATCTGATCTAGGCTTGGAAGTATCTGCTATTTGATAGATTGTATTGCAGCAATAACAATACAATATATGACATTCCATGCCTTTTATACAATATTATATTATATACAATAAATATTTGTTAACAGAGTATTGTTAATATTGTTTGTTTTATTTTCCCAGAAGTCAAGGTTTATGATTCAGTCAGTATCTCTCTCTCTCTCTTTCTCACACACACTCTCCCCCCCCCCCCCCCATCTCTCTTTCTCTCTCTCTCTCTCTTTCTTTCTCTCTTTCTCTTTCTTTCTTTGTCTCTCTCTCTCTCTCTTTCTTTCTCTCTTTCTCTCTCTTTCTCTCTTTCTTTCTTTCTATCTCTTTTTCTCTCTCTCTTTTTTTCTCTCTCTCTCTTTTTCTCTCTCTCTCTCTTTTTCTCTCTCTCTCTCTTTTTCTCTCTCTCTCTCTTTTTCTCTCTCTCTCTCTTTTTCTCTCTCTCTTTTTCTCTCTCTCTCTTTTTCTCTCTCTCTCTTTTTCTCTCTCTCTCTCTTTCTCTCTCTCTCTCTCTCTCTCTCTCTCTCTCTCTCTCTCTCTCTCTCTCTCTCTCTCTCTCTCTCTCTCTCTCTCTCTCTCTCTCTCTCTCTCTCTCTCTCTCTCTCTTTCACTGCCAGTGTACTCTCTTTTGGCTGTTTGAGAGCAGCCACCAATACTGGTGGAACATTAAAACCAGCATAAGGTTTACCAGATTTATTGGGGGAAAGAACTTGCATAGCAACTGGGGTGCCAAAAGAGTAAGTGGTTGACTTAGTAAAGTGGTGGTTGTGGCGTAGCGTTGGGTGCCGTGGCCTCGACGAGGACGAGGGCAAAAGGATATGTTAACGAGGATATGCTTATCTTGTACGATGATGGAGAGCGGACTAGGGCTGACCCTTTAGGTGCCAAGTCGCTCTGGTGGGAAAGTCCTCATCGTGTCATGGAGACCTGAAATTAAGTCAGTGTCCTATGCATAGCAAGTGCATGAATGATTGGCAGTGCCAAAGGAGCTTGGTGGGAGGTAGAGGGTGTTCATATTATTGAATGTTTATAGATATATCAAAATATTAGCAAACTATAAAGAAAACAAATAATTATGGATAAGAACTTGTTTGTTCCGTCTGCGACACGTTAGATTATGTGGTGGTACTTCAAACGACAATAACGACAGGAAATATGTAGGAGGTGCAGAATGGCAGAAGTAAGTTGAGAGTTGCAGTTACCAACCCCTGCAATTCAGCTATCTGGAAGACATACCAGGAAGAGAGACGGATGGTACAATATAAGCATGGGTCCATTTCAACACGTAACATAACTTTCCTCTCCTTGCTGGAATAAACAAGGGGAGGAAAGTTAATGAATAGATGCAGGACAAGTGTAAGTATCCTGCAATCCGATATCAGGATGATGCTTATCACACGGAACTTTGGCTATAGTATTTCGAAATAAAAAGAGTTGGTATACTACACATGAAGAGTAGATGAGGTTATACCGAGTCTGGATTCCAGAGAATGCGCCTCATATTTCGATTTGTGATGAGAGGCCTGTGGTGAAAAGGGAAATTATTATCCAGTGTAAGAAGAAATGAATCACGTAAAATGCGTGTAGTGGCCATGCGCGAAATTCGTGAATAAGAAATTTGTGAATAAAAATAATTAGATTTACAGTTAGTACTCTTAGTACTCACACAAGACATATTTTCTCACTGATGAGACTTTGATATGGTCATTCCTCTGAGCGATACGTATTCTCTAAGGGAGACGTGGCTACTTGGCCTAAACCGGCGCGGACCCGATTCTAACCATGCTGTAGTGGTGATTCTTCTTTGGGGACGTGCAATAGGTCAGTTTGTTGCGCACAGCCGATATCTTCTCAAGAGACATTCGTGGCTGGCTACGCCAAAATTCGGAATGGCAGGCCCGGATAAATAATTAAATAAGTGAGCGGTCTGGTGGTCGTTGTGATGAAAGAACAGATTCTCATCCTCGTGGAGGTGACCGAAGTTTAGACCGAGAGTGAGTAAATGATCAATGCCGAGTCATGAAACACGGGGCCATTGAAAGTCGCTTCGTAGTGAAAAAAGAATCTTGTCCTCTAAGGGTTAACTTGCTTTAACAGAGGTACACGACTGATTAACCAAAATTGTTTTGATAACGAATGGAAGTGGCTGAAAATGCATCTAAATCTTGAAATGTCATTGTTCAATAGTTTGCGTAGTCATCAACACAATTATCAAACACGTAGGTGACTGAGGAAAGAGATATTTGTAGGATGCGACAGGTGTAAGGTGAGAGTCCATGACGCGTGTATCTGGCGAAATGTAATCAATCACAGATAAATATCTACAGTTGTACAAAATTCACTGGATTGATAGAACAGTAACATCGCAATTTATGTTATAAACGTAGTATGAAATATTAGAACTTAAAAACAATTATGACATAAATAATAGCATGAAACGGTATAAAAATTATGATAACTTACAATAGAAATATGTAGAAAAACAAATATCGTGAATATTTGACTTTCTGCAGAGCGCGGGAAAATATAAATGAATGCGATAAGTACGAATACAATATGTAACAAAAGAAAAGATAATAACACAAAAATCGTATGGATTTTGTTCTTTTCACACGTTCAGGTCCGTTTATCGTAGGCATGCAACGTTTTCCGTGAGTGAGGTCACCGTTATGTCAAATTGCGAAGTGACCTTGTAGTGATATGATTATTAAGTCAGTAATGCACATATACATATTATTAACGAGAAAAACATGAAATAAACATGTTGATATACAGATATATTTTGAGAATCAAACAATACACATTTCATCTGAAAAATTACACAAATTGAATCGAGGCAATTACAAACACTTGGAATTTACAAAAAGAAAATACACTTGTTGTCTAGAACAAATGCATCTAAGAATGCGATTTATATAGATTACACATAAACATGGGGAACAACACTTCCCCCCCTTACCTTGATTTCACACGTAGTGCTCACGTAGCAGTTTGCCATCTTGGAAGTCTCTGGTGTCTCTTCTGCCCTCTCTCTAACCACTCAATCTTTCTTTGTTTATCTCTCTCTTTCTAACTACTCACACACACACACACACCCTCTCTCTCTCTTTCTAACTACTCACTCACTAACACACACACTCTCTCTCTAACTACTCACTCACTCTCTCTCTCTTTCTAACCACTCACTCACTAACTCTCTCTCTCTCTCTCTCTCTCTCTCTCTCTCTCTCTCTCTCTCTCTCTCTCTCTCTCTCTTCTAAGCAACTGATTGTTACAAGTCTTAACGTCCATTATTCCTTCATGACCTGAGATATCCTGTTTCCGTTTCACCTTCTGCTTCCGGTCTGCTCCTGGCTCTTGATGCCCTAGGGCGGAGAAAGTTATCCTGCGTTACCTGTGTCATCAGTCAAACCTCGAGTATAATCAAGGGTAATCGAGATAAACACGAACAGAATCAGAGGATAACAGAGAGAACAGAGCACACAGCCTTGACCTCCAGCCTCGCCGTCTGTAGCAAGTATTAAGTATTACGGTCGGGCTACCCCAATAAACTTCTGCGGCAGAGAATCGTCTGTGTTCTTCTCTCGCGGGTTACAACTGGTGCCAAGCGCAGTTTACTAAGATTACTAGGCCATGCTATAAGTAATTCGTCTAACCCTAGATTAGTGGTTACTCTTCGTCTATCTCAGCGGCCGATCGATATTGCAATCAGTTTCTGCAATCAATTCCTTTGACTCTCTCTCTCTCTCTCTCTGTAAATGTGAGTGTGTTTTCTCTTGGGTGCTGAGAGCAATCACTAACGAATACTGTTGCGAACATTGAAATCAACGTAAAGTTTTGCTAGGATGATTAGGGGGATGAGCTTACATAGCACGTAATGGCGCCAAGAGAGCAAGTGGTAGGTTTGGTAGCATGTTGGCGGGGGCGTCCTTGGCGTGGTGACTTCACCCGAGGCCGAGAGTTAGGTAGAGATGATTCCTCCACGGTCGAAGCTGCCGTGCCGTAGCTCTCTCTCTCTCTCTCTCTCTCTCTCTCTCTCTCTCTCTCTCTCTCTCTCTCTCTCTCTCTCTCTCTCTCTCTCTCTCTCTCTCTCTCTCTCTCTCTCTCTCTCTCTCTCTCTCTTTCTCCTCTTCCCCTCTCTCTATCTTTCTCTCTTTCTGCCCCCCCTCTTTCTCTCTCTCTCTCTCTCTCTCTCTCTCTCTCTCTCTCTCTCTCTCTCTCTCTCTCTCTCTCTCTCTCTCTCTTTCTCTCTCTCTCTCCTCTCTCTCTCTCTCTCTCTTTCTCCCTCCCTCTCTCTCTCTCTCTCTCTCTCTTATATATCCTAAACTTCGCTGCTTTCTGGAGCAGCATATTCTGTAGCAAAGTACCTATATGCAGCTTCACGATACAGTGTCGAGAGTTCTTTCTATCGTTATATCGCCACTCGCAGGTGACATATTTTATACAAGTCTAAAATATAGGATAACCTTATACACTGGAGAAGAAGTTGAATAGGAGGGAAACGTTCGCCGAAGCGGCTTTTCCTGTTTTTGAGATTATATTTAACGTGTGGCGGTCATAGCCGGAGCGGATGTGGCGCTTACTCACTAAGATAAGTATATTATGTGTAAGTACAGTGAACATATGCTAATTACAAATACATATGAATATAAGATAAGAATTTGAAATGGATTAAACTCTTATCTTATACCTGCCAGACACACGCCCATTGGGGTTAGCGGTAGACGATAACCAGACTATACAAGTGGAAGGTGTATCTACAGGGTGTAGCAGGAATAAGGAAAGTGAATCAAACTAAAGCTGTTGCACCTTACATCATTACCCGGGATGAGTCAACTCTCTCTCTCTCTCTCTCTCTCTCTCTCTCTCTCTCTCTCTCTCTCTCTCTCTCTCTCTCTCTCTCTCTCTCTCTCTCTCTCTCTCCCTCATATCATCATCTTTCAATCTTGTCTACTGACTTTTCAGAATCTTCATAAAGTCAGACGATCGGTCAACCGAATTAACATAGAGGGAGAGGATAATGAAAAAATGAAAATTAAAGCCCAAGAACCAGTGCTTTCCTTGCTATCATCAAACGTTACAAGTGAATGAGAACAATTTCTGATCATTTCTGTTACCTGCATACCTTGCAATGACCAA
>BOPN01005233.1:52042-72042 GCA_017312705.2 Penaeus japonicus
ATGAGGATAATGATGGTAATACCTATTTGATAATGATGATAATATAGATGATGGTGATAATGATGCTGGTAATTATGATAACAGTTATGATAATAATGATAATCATAAATACGATTAACAATAATGATAATATTGATTGATAATAATGATAATGGTAATGATAATAATGATAATGGTAATGATAATAATTATAATGGTAATGATGATAATGATAATGGTAATGATAATAATGATAATGGTAATGATAATAATGATAATGGTAATGATAATAATGATAATGGTAATGATAATAATGATAATGATAATAATGATAATGGTAATGATAATAATTATAATGGTAATGATGATAATGATAATGGTAATGATAATAATGATAATGGTAATGATAATAATGATAATGGTAATGATAATAATGATAATGGTAATGATAATAATGATAATGGTAATGATGATAATGGTACTGGTAATGGTAATAATTAATGATCGTAATGATCATAATGATAATGATAGTAATGATCATAATGATAATGATAATGATTATTAATAAAGTAATAACAATAATAATAATAATAGTAATTACAACAATAATCATTATAGTTGTAATGCCAACACCAATATTGACAATAATAATAATAACAATAATAACAATAATGATAGCAATTGTAATAAGAGTAATAACAATGTGAGTAAAAATAATGACAATAATAATGATAATGATGATTAAGATTATATTAGTTATAACAATAATGATATGGTTATTATCATTGCTACTTTTTATTATCATTATCATCATTACTATTACTATTATTATTTTTTTTATCGTTAATATTACTATTATCGTTATTATTATCATTATTACCGTCATCCTTAGTGTTGTTATGACTATCATATCATCATTATCATTATTAATATTAATAGCATCAGGCTTCATGCTCAAAAAAAAATAATGTTTACCGATATCATTACCCTGCTGCCTTTTGCCGCTAATATCTATACTGTAACATTGAAAATGCTTTCACCACACTCATATGTAGCGTCTAATCGATTTGGCACAAAGGCCATTCATGTGCTTTTTCGTTTTACTCAAATAGATCTTTTTTTTTTTTTTTTTTTTTTGAGGCACATGTCCTTGCATACAAAAAGTAGGTCGAGCGACATCGTGCATATACAAGTTATTAGAGTAAACTTTTAGATTGCATATTTATTGCAGCATTTATTATGAGATTAACGAAAGTACGGGCTTCATATGTGTCAGCAACGAAATGTATTTTTTTTAATCAATTCGTTATGGCTGTATTTGTCCAACGTTTTCTTATTGCAAAACAAAAACAGGACATATTATTGGAACCGACCCAATTGTCTCACAATCACTCACTTAACAAACTTCTTTTTAAAATAGGTATTCTAATGTTATTCCGTATTAAGATAAAAAGAAGTTCAACAAGAATTTTGCTACGTATAAGAAATGATAGCAAAAAGGCTGTAAATATTTTAGATTTTGAAAATCCTAACGGTGATCCCACACTTGAGAATCATAACATGGCTGACAGACGCGAATCAGCTGATGCAGAACCTGAGTTGCGTCCCGATCCTCAATTTTGGCAGCAATAATGACGTAATTTCATCCTCAAGGTCACTCCAAGCCTAGCCTGACTCAAAAGTGAAGGTATGTGGTTTGCCGAGTGTTTTAATAAGCAAAGAAAGTCACGGAAAAGGGAGATATCGGAGTGTTATTAGTGATGGATGGGCGAGAGTCAGGGGAGAGCATCGGGATTTTGTTATTTTTTAAAGGTCTTTTGGACGACGGGGACTTGGAAATTTTGGTTTTATGTGAAGGGAATTGGGGGACAAGGGAAGGGGAAAGCCTGGTCGGATAATGTCAGTGGCGAGAAAGGTGTTTTTAGCCCTGGGAAGTGTCATGAGTGATCCAGTCTAGTTTTGCATTACATTGCTGTTCTTTTATATTTTGGAAAAACTCTGTCGTTTCCTCTTATTTCAGTCCTTTACCCACTTTTCTCTATCCACTCTTCTCTTCCTCATCTTCTCCTTCTGTCTCCTCACTATTCTTTTTTACTTCTTGCCATTTCTCCTTTCTCCTCTCATTGTCACTCACTTTCATTTTCACCCTTATCCTATTTCATTTTCCTACCAGCATTTTCATTAATATGTGATGCAAAATATCTTCCATATTGTGATGTTTCACCTCTTATCTTTATCATCTTTTGTAATCGCTATTCTTTATTAAATCATTCTTAGGTATTTACTTTGTTATTGTTATTATCAGTCATGTCCATTATTTATCCACCAAATATTTCAAATGATTTGTAAGATCAGATCTAAACCAACATATAACATCTTTGTTGATACCGAAGTATTACTAATTAGATATAGGTGAACAAAAAAAAAAAAAAAAAAAAAAATTACTTATCACATATTCACATGATATCAAATGATGAAATTAACCCTATGATGACGGTGCGTCACACCCATGTGACACAGCTAAATACCCAATGACGGGGCGACACACCAGTGTGACGTTCCCGATGCAATATTGCATAGGCCCAGCGTAGAGGGTTTCCACTTATCGCTGGGCCTGTCGAGATCGGGTTAAGACATGTAATTAACAAATATTTCCATGATTTGAAGAAAATGGATTTTAAAGAAATATTTAAGGGCCAGCAGCTTCATGCAACATACCTTGACTTTTCCCACTCTGTTTTAGTCACTCATTGTAAAACTAGAGTCATTTTGAATTTTAATTTTTGTGTTTTTTTTTTTTTTTTAGAGAGAGAGAAACTTATATGTCATATTGCAAGCTCTATCAATGCTGCAGTTGATTAAAATTGTAGTTTAGTTTCCGTATCATTTCATTATTTTCTCTATGCTCAGTGTGATAAAAGTATTGCTGTTTTGTGGGAGGACAAAAAGGAACATTATTTTTTCGTATTCGTGTACGAAACATGAAGAGGTAGGGAAGAAGAAGGAAACCTATGCTTATAACTGTGATTGCCACAGTAAAAGGCATCCCTACTGGCACAGGGGCAAATTGTAGACAATGGGCATGGTTTGAGTCACCTTCCTCTTCTCATTCTGCCTGCGCATCCTTCATCAGTGGTATTTTAGAGCAAGTGCTGCATGCCATCACTCTGTAAAGATAGTGGTTGCTAGAGACGGAGGATGAGTGTCATTCAAGGCTCTCTATCCTGCTGGTGCTAGAAGAAAGTAGTGCCATTTAGGTTTTGTATTAGTAATTATGCAATATTAGTAATTATGATTGCAATTGTCATTATCACTCACTCCTTGTATGTCAAGATGCCTGTTATCAGGCCAAAGCTCTTGCATCATGTATGTTGTGACAGCCGATCATAGTGAGTCAATAACGAAATTACAAGAAAATCATGCAGATGATAGATATATTACATAATCTATAAATTCTTGCTATAAAA
The DNA here is from genome assembly GCA_017312705.2 of Penaeus japonicus. NCBI lineage: Eukaryota > Metazoa > Arthropoda > Malacostraca > Decapoda > Penaeidae > Penaeus > Penaeus japonicus. The sequence goes on from BOPN01005233.1 coordinate 55,489, forward strand.
ATATGATATACCTTTATAGTTATATGTTAACCCCTCCTGGGGGTGCTGCCTTCATTCTGAAATTCAAAACACAACTGGCCCCAAAGGTTTCGAATAAGAGATTGTGGACCAGTACTATGAACCCTCTCATTATCAAAGTAAAAAATAGTGATAAAAAAATTATGTCATATTTAATTCTCTTACAAAAGCATAGTATCAAATATATGGTTTATGGAATTGATAGTTCATTGAATTTTTTTTTTTTTGTGTATTACAAAGTTGTCTCAAATTAGACTTAAAATGAATATATAACTAAATAGATTAAGTTAAAAGTGAAACCCACCATACATTACCATGAATGACAGAATATATGTGCAGCAGTAGTAGTAGTAACAGCAACAATTGTTATAACAATAGCAGTAGCAGAAGTAATAGTAGTAGTATCAGTAGTACCTGATAGGAGATATCGTCATAGTCATCGTCATCATCATCATCTTCATCTTCATCTTCATCTTCATCTTCATCTTCATCATCATCATCATCATCATCATCATCATCATCATCATCATCATCATCATCATCATCATCATCATCATCATCATCATCATCATCACCACCACCATAATTTTTGTTGTTATCATTTTTATTCTTCTTGTCATTATTTGTATTGTTATTATGGATTCTTATTAAAATTATCATCATGAATGCTGTTTTTATTTTTTACTATTATTGTTGTTGTTATTACTATCATGATTTTGATAATAGTAATGATAATATTGTTATTATTATTATTATCAGTATTGTTATTATTATTATTGTTATTAGCATTAGTAGTAGCAGTAGCAGTGCTATAGTCATTATTATAATTGTCAATATTACTATTAATAGTATTGTTATCATTGTTATCATTATTATCATCATCATCATTGTCATCATTATCATCATCATTAATATCATCATCATCATCATTATTATCATGAATATTGTCATCATGATTATTATCATTTATATTATCATTATTTTTATTATCATGATGGTTATTATTATTGTTGATATTGATATTATTCATTGTTTTATTATTATTTTTGTAATGTTATTGTTATCAAATTAGTTGTACTGTTATTTTGACTGTTTCTTGTTAATGTCATTAGCATTATTGTTGATAATATTACTTTTATTGATAAAATTATTATTATTGACATTATTATTAACTCATTATTATGATAATTATTATTATCATTATTGTTATTATTATTATTATTATTAGTAGTAGTAGTAGTAGTAGTAGTGATAATATTGTTGATGTTGTTGTTGTTGTTCTTCTTCTTATTATTATTATTATCATTATTATTATTATTATTTTTATGATCAATTTTGATTGTTATAATCATGATTATGGTAATTACTCTTATTATTATCATCATTATTATTATTATTATTATTATTATTATTATTATTATTATTATTATTATTATTATGATTATTATTTTTTTATTATTATCATTATTATAAACAGAAAAATAAGGGAGATTTATCTCCATCACAGATCCATTTTCTACAGTATTAAGAATTCAGGAGCTAACTTTAAATGCCGCAAGAGTGTGTATGTGTGTGTGTGTGTGTGTGTGTGTAAATCTCATCTTTTGCAAATCAGTCCAGTGTGAATTAGAGAGAATGGGAGGGGGAGGCAGAGTGGGGAGTGAGCCCTGCTTACTGAGTGCGAGGCATTGGCATCCATGCTCAACTGCTGGAGACACTTGATATGGCTGGTTATTGTTAATGATGACAAGAGAGGCTTAGAAATGTGCAGAGCAGTTGTTGTTTGTTTTGGTTGTAACTGCTAACCTTTCTCATTACTTTCCTGTGTATGAAAGCATGGGATGATGCAAAAATTATGTATTTGTATAATTTGTAAATTTCTTTTGATGGATGTGATTATAGTTGTCTTGTAGTAATAATATATGTACTTTTGTGGTATGTTTATACTTTTAAATTTGTTATATATTATTTTATTGATTTATTATAGAATTGTCAGTACATAGTCAGCTATTTTCATACTTTCTATTTAATTTCCCATTATGAATAAGGTATTTCATACTAACATGATTTTTTCATAGATGGACTTTAAAATTTTGCTCTATTTCAAATTAAACTGATGATGGTTAATTTTGTATTAGGAGAAGACTGTGTATGAGTTTTTGCTGTTCTGTTTCTACTTTATCACTGAAAGGAATTCTTTCTGTTTCAGGTGCGGGATGGAGGCAGAGAAAGTGACAGAGTTCATTTCCTATACACAGGCTGACCCAGTCCTCGCTCGACAAATTTTGCAGAGTAAGATTTTAGGTCACCTAAGTTGTAACCATCATCAATAATTTTTATTTAATGCAAATATGAGTGATATGATACATTTAGTGTTGGTTTAGGAATATAGGTTTTTGCCAATTTATCAGCCACTAACTAAGATATCTACCTGTAGGCGAGAACTGGGATGTTAAGGCAGCCGTGCAGCTCTTTTCGGTGCTAAGAGGGGCCAGTCCCTTTCATCACTCAGGGTCGGTGCGAACATCTGCTCCCCCCAACTTCAACCCTTCGATAAAGCCTCCTGTAGCTCCAAAACCAGTCCTAGTTGACCACAAGCCAAATGTAGATTTGAGATATACAGGCGATGTACGATCAGCAGCACCAAAATTGGCTCCCTTGCCACCTCCAAGATCAAGGAAAGTTGCTGTCTTGCCAAAGCTCCCACACGATGGATCATCAGCATTGTCGTCACCTCACCTCCTTCCTCCAGTGGGACAGGACAACCCCTCTAGTGGAAGCCTGCTGATAGACACCTATAATCAGCAAGGAGTGACACCACTGTCAAGAACTGGTAGCTTGCCACCCCTCCAGAAAGGTCTTGGTGGGTATAATCAGTGTGCAAACATCTCTCAAGGGACAGATGTTTGTTCATCCTCATGTGCAACCTCACTGACACCTTCTCCTGTGCCTAGTATAAACAAAGGTTCGTCAAAGCCTCATAGTGGGAGTGCTAAGAATGCCCTACTAATAGAAAAAGTTCGTGGTACTTCTGTTGGCTTTTCTGAGAGCCAGAAGAATATAGTTCATGATGGTGCCACAAGGGCTTCCGTTATGCCTAACAACACTCCAACTTCTCAAATAACTGTTAATAGTAGCTGTATTATAAGTGTTAATAATCCTAATAACAATACCAATAAAAACAATAATATCTACTTAGATGACTACACACCACCTTCTGGGAATATCTCAGGGAATGTCCCCATCTCAAGCCAGACAACGAACAGTGTTTACAATACCTTATCATCATGTTCATCGTCCCTTTCCTCAACTATGCAGGCAGCTTCCAAAGACTCGTTATCATACTCATCAACAGCTGTGCCTTCCGCTACTGGTCCGTCATGTGTAATTATTTCTGCACCCATTAATAGTGTGGAAACTAATACTAAATCCCATAAATTGACACAGAAAGCATTATCAAGGGAGTACCTATACCCTCCTGGGAGCAAGGGTATTGGCGACCGAGATCCAAACTGTAAATGTGATTACAAAGAATCTCACTCAGTAGATAATAACATAGGGAAGAGCTCTTTCTCAGAACGAGAAAGCAAGAGGCTACTGAAGATAGATAAAAAGCAAGCACTAGAAGATGAAGTGGATAAAGTCATGCATCCTGATATCGCTCAGCTGGCAACTTCAGCTTTGGGAATAGGCTCATCGTTGTCTGCTCCTTGCTCGCCTGCAAAGCCTCTGTTGCGCAAAACTGAGGCTGTTGACTTGGAGGAGTATGACTACTGTGAGTATTCAGCAGTGCTATTGCTTGAACTACAGAAGATTTTACTAATTCTTTAGATTTTTAATAATACTTACCTATTAATATTATATTAGTTCAGTGTTCAGAATTAAAACATTTGAATTGTTTTGCTGTGGATCATTTTATGATACATGAAGAGAATTAACAAACTGCATACATGTGATTGCATTTGAAGTGATTCATAAGAATTTATGGATATTTAAAATAGGAAATAAAGGTATGAAACACCTTATTATTTATGTTACAAGGAATTTTGCAACTCTGTCAGATAGGTGAAATAGACAATGGAGGTTATTATTTCTCATTAATTTTACGGTATTGTGGATATGGTTGTAACGATATGTGACTGTAGTAATGGTACTCCTTTAGATTAGGCATGAAGCTTATATTGGTAGCATTTTGTTGAGCCTAAATAAGATTGGAACAAGAAATGATTTGTGTATTTCAAGTATTTTGGATTTTTTTTTCAAAAGCCTGTATAGGCCTAGAGTTCTGGGCTAATTGTCTAATTTCTTGTTATTGTGGATAGTTGAAAGGTGATGAGTCTCAACATATTTTAAAGAAATATAGGATGACCATTGATTTAAGGGCCAGCAGTCAAGTAAAGTATTAGGTTGTAGAAAAGGGATTTTGAAAACTGAAGGAGGAAGGAGAAAGGTAGAATTACTTACTATTTCAAGTGCCATTCCATTTTCAGATAAGAAGCTAAGTCGTGGGATATCCAAGGCAACAGACAATGTCAACATTGTGTCAAAGGCTCGATCTGAATTTGCTCAGGAGATCTGGGAGGCCATCGACTCAAGCCGAACTCCATTCTTTATTGAGACTCCAATATTTACTTTCACATTACCTGACCTTAGTATATATTCAGGTGCGTGTGCATTTGCATTTTGTTTTTTCAAATATTTTTAAAGTTGCTGTTGCGATGTGTAATATAAGTAATGAATAATGAGTATACTGCATTCAGAAAGCTATATATTTTCTTTTGATCACAATCACTTTTTTGTGGCTATTATTTGTTATCACATAAATGATTTTAGTGAATATTACAGATGAATTTAGAATGTTTTTGGAGCGTGACTTGATAGAGACATCAACACTAGTGTCATTAGAGGGTGCTGGACGTCTCAACTGGTGGGCAATGGTGGGAGCTGCTCAGAGACTCTGGCCTTTGGCAACCACAGGAGATGGTAACTGTTTGCTGCATGCAGCTTCATTAGGTAACTATCAACCAAGTGTTTTTCTGTTTTTATAATACACATGTCATTCCTCATCTCATTTTGACTATTTGAGCGTTTAGCTATCTGTTTATCCCTCAGTCCAGTGTTACCTTCCCATAGTAGGAGAGTTGGTGTTCAACTGTTTAGTATGTGTTGTGACACCAATGTGTCATCAGTATAATTGCTTTTGCAGATTTTGAGGGCAAACAATACCAGTTTTCTCACCAGATGCTAAGAAGTGATTCTTTCAAGTCTCAAAGTGTAGATTTTGTTCAATAGATTCCAAAGTTACAACCTATTTTTTGTTTTTGAAATAAACAGTTGGTAGAAATGATTATTTAGTTTGCTGATGTGCCACATCTGCAGCAGATCAGAAAACATACGGCCAATAAACCTGAATCCATTTAAAACTATTATAAAGAAAATGTAGATTAAAGGTAGATTTTAAAGATCAGGAAGAATGGTTACCCTGCCAGTTTAGATTATTATTTTGTGCTTGAGTTTAGATTAAATCCTGCTTCATTTGTGTTAAGAATTTATTATGAAATTAGTTATTTCACGTATGCTCTTTGTTTAGAATGTTGTGAATGGTGTTACTGACAGTATTGTATTGTTTTTGCAAATTTACAATAAAACGGAACAAATATGTTTGTAAATGCAAAATGAAAATTTTGTATAAAACTAAAATATCTCTAATAACTTTTCAGGAATGTGGGGTTTTCACGACCGCTTGTTGACGCTACGCAAGGCTTTGCATGAATTCTTGACTCGCAGTCATTTTTGCCGTCCATTGTGGAGACGCTGGAGATGGCAAGTCACACAGCAGAACAGAGAAACTGGTATGGGTGGTTCATTACTTAACCCATTCACGCCGGGGCTATTTCGGCTCTAAATGGTCGGAATGCTGGGGTTTTCGAACGCATAAGCCTAACATCTTGGGATTCTTGGGCGCACTAGCCGCGAGCCTGGGCTGTCCGCTTGCTCACCCGGTGCGCCGGCCTTGATTAGATATCTCGTCACCGGCGTCTGGCCCAAAAAACCATGAAACATGACAGCACGTCAGCTGGCGGGAATGGGTTAAAAACACATATAGTTGCTGAAGGTGTCTGTGTCATAGGCTGAGAAAAAAATAATTCATTGATATTGTGATGGATGAACTTTTCAGTAATTACTCCAATTATGATAAGTTAGTTCTCTGACCACAGTTTTGAAAGAATCCCCATCTGTTAATAGTTTAATTATTGTTTTTCCTGTGTTTCATGTACATTCATTAACTCACTTTTTTGTCAACAGGTCTAGTATATAGCAAAGAGGAATGGGAAACAGAATGGGCCAACGTGCTGCGTCTAGCCTCCAGCGCACCTCGAGGAGGACAGGAATCAGGGCAGGAAGAGGGAAGTGAGGGTGGCCAGAGTAAGGAGAAAGTCCAGACCAAGAGTGACACCAATACAGATATCTCGGCTGCCAGCAAGAGACTGAGCAATGGGTAAAGAACCGATGGATTTACATGATCTGGATTGACTTTGTTGATAGAAGTTTTGTGGTAAATTAAAAGGTGAATGTAACTATGATGGGGGTAATGTTGTATATTTATGTATTAATTATTTTTGTTTTTATTCAGGTTTCTTACTAGTCAGGATGATGATTGCACTGGGAGAGTTTATGAGAGTTTGGAGGAGATCCATGTGTTGGCTTTGGCTCATGTATTACGCCGTCCCATTATTGTTGTGGCTGATTTGACTCTCAAGGTAGGGTGTTTTGTCTTCTTGCTTGGGATTTTTGCATTATAGTCTTTAGTCTTTTGTCTGCTTTGGGAATTCCAATCTCCTGTTGGTGCATATACTCTTAAGTAATCATAGAATAGCTAAACCTCCTCCATTATTTGATTTTAAATGGCATAAAAGTGTTCAAAGAGTGTTATTTCTGTAGAATGAGGATGAAGAAGTAGCATTCATAATCTCTGATATGACTGCAACTTACAGAAAAACTTAATCAATTCTAATAAGAGATGCAGTTCATTTGTAAGCTGGTACTCCAAATTAAAACATTCTTACAATGCTATAAATTACATATAGGGAATGATTTAACACTGCAGTAATAATTTCATAATTTGCCATATTAATTTCAACCAAAGTAAAGTTCACCACATTTTGGAATTCAGTGACTGAGGTCTTGATAGATGTCACTGATGAGTAACAATTGTTCCTGGTGTTATGACATGAGCTTGACTCCATCAGGATGTGAGTGGTGAACCCCTGGCTCCCATTCCCTTTGGAGGTGTGTACCTGCCACTTGAGTGTCCCCCCAGTGAATGCCAGCGGTCCCCCTTACTCCTCACGTATGACGCTGGCCACTTCTCGGCTCTTGTTGTGATGGAAACTCAACAAGATTCAAGTGCTGCTCAGCTACCTGGTCAGTTTTTGATTTTCTGTTAATTTTGTTCACTTGTATACGGCAGTATATACACTGGTAATTTTATTTTTCGGGGAGAATTTTTTTTTATAGATGTGAGTGGTAAACAAATGTGAAAAATTATTTAACAAATTTATAAAAAGATAACAGTGAAATAAACCATAAAATTGTAAAAAGAAACTAAATAGTAAACAGTTTGACTACTTGAAGCCCTTATTGAAAATATGTACTTATATGTTAGTTATCTGCTTAATACTGATGCCTTTTGTGTACTTTGCAGCTGTAATTCCAGTGACAGACTGTTGTCATGATCTGCTACCCATCCAGTTTGTTATAGACCCTGGGGATGATTTCCTTTGGGGAGAAGATGACCTGAATCCTACAATCATTCAGAAACTGACCATCACTAACCATGACAAAATAGGGCTCCTTAATGAGTACTTGGATATTGCTCAGGTTGGTTTGCATTGTGTATTTTCTCTTCTTTTATATTCTCCTCTTGTCTCCTATACTCACCTCTCCTCTCTTTTCTTTCCCTCCTTCTCTCCACTCTACATTTATCTCCTCTCCCTTCCTCTCCTCTCTTTCATATTTCCACCTTACTCTTCTCTTCTCTTTCCATTCCTCTTGTCTGTTACCTTCACTTGTCAGATTTTAAGGAAATATATTTGACCTTATAAAAATATTTGATTATGATAAATACCTGAAAATGTATGTATTTATCACATGTCGAAAGTGGCCATGAATTATATGTGCACAATAGATACTGGGAACTTATCTTTTTTTCTACACCTGATTACCATCAGCACAGGTTCTGACAATTTGTTTGTTGCCCACACAAAAAACATTATAAGAAATAAAGAAGATGGGGATTTAAATGGTCTTATTTCTGGAAAAAAAAGTATACAAATTTACTCTGCATTCAATATGCTCAAATCACTGAAACTGAAGTGGAGGCTAAGACCTAAATACAGACATCAATTTGTTAAAGTACTAACAATTTATATCAAGCAAAAGGAAGTCAAACTTATAGCAGAATTATTGAAGACATAGAAGATTTCGTTATTCCTTAAAACATTTCAGCATACTTCTTCCCTCTAGCAAAAAAAAGTTTGCAAAAGGTATTGGTACTTCTTTTTAGATAATTTATATAAAAAACTACAGCTTACAGAGAATGAGGAATGTTACCTGAAAATAAAAGCAATTTAATTACTTCAGTCATTATGTGCATTGACTTGCCAAAGAGCCCCACCACCAAACATCATGTAAGACCTACATTGGTTTCGAATCTTGCACTTTGCGAATAACCAAAGTAAACAAAGCATTCCATTGCTGTTTACACCAATGGCTGAGTTATGCATCCCTTACCAATAGATGTTAGATTTTTAAAGTTATGATGTTTATTATATGAAAATAAAATATATGAAATAATAAGGCAAGTGAATTATTTATTTACAGAACTACTTTTACTTCTTGCCTTGTACAATTTGTACTGAAATACTTATCATTTCTGTTTGCATATACTGGACTATAGAAATGTTTTGGAATACTTCAGTATTTACTCCAGAGAAAATCATAAAGATAATTTTCAATCCCTGCAAAATGAACTATACTAAAAAAAAAAAAAAAAAAAAAAAATCCCCCTAAGAGTTAAAAAACTAGGGAGCATCTTAGAGCCAGTTGCATCTTATATGCCAACATATATGGTATTTAACATTTTATATTGTCTTTATCAATATGATAATTCTTGAAATTTGTATGTATGTGTGCATCACAAATATCACATATGACTAGTTTTTTTGTGTTTTTGCAAGAAGCTGTAGTAACTGTGGTAAGTGGAAACTCTTAGTGAGCATAGGAGGTAGATATGTGTAGGTCTGTCATGTTTACTCTCTGAGGTCAGACAACAACCAGACTTCATCCTTACTATCTGACAAGGTGCCATATGGTGCTTAAGTATATGCCACCTAGACTTAACCCAATGACGACGGTGCGTCACACTCGTGTGACACAGCTAAATTCCCGATGCCGGGGCGTCATGCCAGTGTGACGATTACAATGCAATATTGTAATCGCCCGGCATAGGGGTTTTCGCGTAGCGTGTGCCCCGTCGGGAAAGGGTTAAGCATAATTTGAAAATCCAAACTGCAAGGTGTGAAAGAAATGTGAGTGAGACCAATATGGAATCGCATGTTGATTAGACTGCAGTTTGTTGCATGCACAGAAGTATTCCTTGATATTGTGATATATGGACTCTTCATTAATTATCTCAGTTATCCCAAGTTAGGAATAGATTGAACCAAAAATGTGGATTAGAATTACAAATTTTCAAGGTGTTGATGGCTAGTTATGTGAGTGTTACAATAGATAAATTAACCTGCATGGAAAGGAAATTGATCTTTCAGTATTTTACTTTTCTTCCCTTTAGGTGCCAATTCCACCTGATTACCTGGAGGCTTGCCAAGTTGTTGATGATGCAGAATCACCAGAAAATTACCATCCAGAGATAGAGAAAAAATCATCAGAATCAAGCTTTGATTCAGATGAAGGTCCACCTTACTCTGATGGGATGGGTGGGATTTTTGCGAGCAAGAGCAAGGCTTCAAAGCAACTGCAAACAGTTGCTAAGCAGTTTGGCAGTATAGGTAAGTCTATGTCCAAAAAAATCAAGAAGAACTTTGGTACCTTATCAAAGTTAGGTAGGGCAGGTTCTTTCAAGAAAAAGGAAGAGTATGTGAAAAGTTGCAGTCTTGCAAAAAACAATCGCCTTTTGAAGATATCTACTCACCAGAATTTTATACTCGCGGCAATGATTCACACTGAAAAGCGACATGCTTACCAAGAGGAGATGGTCCGGAACTACCTAAACACTGCACGGCGACGATTTGAAAAAGACACAGAGCTACGTAAACGGCAGGAGGAAGAGCTCAAGCAGTTGGAACTTGAACTAGAACATCAGGCTGTAATGGAAGGGCCAGTACAGTGTATTAACCCAGGGTGTAACATGTATGGCACTGCAGTGACATCTTATATGTGCTCTTCGTGTTTCTCCAAGCAACGTGAGCAGGAACAGGAGTATAAGCGACAGACGTCATGTAATCTCAATTCACCAAAGGCACAGCATTACAAAGTAGACGGACCACAGTATGGTGCCGGCAAGTCCAAATTTTATGCTGAGCTTGACGCAGCATCTGTCCTAAATGCAACTAAAATTCCAGTTATACAGGCTCTTTCAACCAAGAAGGATGGAACACTTTTCCTCTCTAATTCAACTTTCTATAGTGATACATCTGCTATTCCTAGCTGTAATCTAACAAAGTCTCAAGCAAGTTCTACTACAAAGGGTCAGCCCAGTAGCACAGAGCCTGAGGTGCAGAATTCACAAAGCACTGATTCCACCCCAGGTCATCCTTCTCCATCAGTGCTATCAACAACAATGATGAATCAGGTTTCAGATAATTTTACACCGGTAGCTGTTGATGATGTTGCCGTTTGTATTAGGGCAGAAAGCAGAGGGGAGAATTCATGCCAACCGTGCTTGATGCGTGATTGCAAATTTTATGGTAGTTCATCAACTGGTGGTTACTGTTCCAGGTGTTATCAGGAACATCACACAATGGGAATAGGTCCCAAAAGTGTTATGGTGCAGCAGATAAAGTCTGTTGAACTATAGTGTAGTTGATATTGTGATGTTGTTTGATATGAAATTAAATGCCTGTAATATTTTATTGAGTTCAAGTTTTTGGTGTTTTAACCCTCATTCATCTAGCTTATGGGCATTTTCTTTTTCTTTTTTTTTTATCTAGTCGTAGTGCCATAGTCATTGTGAAAGAAATTGATAGTGTACTGAACTTAATATGAAATTTTAATAAAACCTAGTGCACTTATCCTAACACTAGTTGGAGATAGATGTGCCTTGAATTTAAAGGGTTTTAAGAGAAACATTTTTTATTTGGATTTTTCTGATGTCATAAAGATTGTTTAGATTTGCAAAGTGATCACTAGAGAATGTGTATCCATTACATTATTTCGACTTGAAAAGTATGATGCAGCAGTGTCTGTACTAGTGTGTATAATGAGCAAGAAGAACAGTGTTGAAATATTAATCATCTTAGTTGCTCATGGATTTTCTTATTCACCTTTCATATTGTCAATATTAAGAGGACCGCATTGGTGAGTGTGTCCCCTGCTTGTCTTGTGCACAGGGAACATGAATGTTTTTAGAGGGGAAGGCAGGAAATTTGGATCCTCATCATAAATAAGATAATTGTATTTTCCTAAGCAGTTTTTCATGACATGTGTGTTTGTTATCTTGAAAGCATCTTGATGTTGGTTGTATGAGATGTTTGTTTCACTGAAATTTTCAGGATTTATATCCAGGAATCATATTGTACAGTTTGTTCCATTGACATACTCTTTGTTGTTCAGTGACAAAATCATGTAAAAATCATCACCTTTTCTATCTACCTTTTTCATGTTATATTTGAAGACAGGGGTGCTAATGGCTTGGATTTTTTCAGCCTCATTGATGCAACTTTGTGACCAACTACTGTTAGTTAAGGTGATCTTGACCCTAGGAGACATTGTATATGTAGTGCACAATGTTTTAGTGATGCTATATGAAATGGAATTACTGTACATCAGGCTTTGCATATATGCACATTTACACAGTAATCAGAAAGGAGGAATCTCATAAAAGATCTATATGCACCATATGATTTGTAATTCAATAATGTTCTTGATTTTAATGTTATATGTATTTGAGTCAAAATAACCTGAAATATATCCAGTTATGATGTTGCTGTAACATCTTATTTACAGTAACAATTTATGCTTACTTTTACATGGAAAATTCTTAATTTTTTATGTATCCTTCAAAAAGGTAAATACATTTTGTGGGCTTGCCAAAGGAGCTGTGAAACTTTGCCAAATTGTAGTTTCGTAGTGGGAAGCATAGCGTGTAAAGAGTGATATTTGGATGAAACAGGGTATAATTCTTTTTTATATAAATGCAATGTTGTTTTTTGCAGTTGTGAGAAGACCAGATATTACTGTAGTTTTGTAACATGTACATAAGATTCCTCAGTTTGTAACATACAGAGAAAAAAAGTAGAAGTCACTTTGGAACACCCGAGGGTATTGAGTGAAGATGAGTTTACATGCATAGGATGTGCTTGAATATAGTAATAAGAATTTCCACTCCCTTTTGGACTGAATGAAATATACACAAACTTTTTATAACTATCACAGTGCTCTATCTATGCCAGTTAGTTTATCTTGAAGAAATTGTTTGAAAAATTGTACTCATACTCTCATTTTTTTCAGTGAGCATTTTAACAAGATCTAGCAGACAGTGTCCATAATATAGTGCTAAAGAGATATTTAAGTGGTTACTTATAGCTACTGTTATTTCAGAAAGTTAATCCTGCCATCTGCATCTCATATAAAGTGTTCATCTACATCTACTTATAGATCCTTTTGCTGTCATTTCTTGTCAGTTACAATGCTAAAAAAAAGTCAATGGTTATAGTTGTTGCAGTCCTTTTAGGCATTAGATATCTAAGGCCAGTCATGCTTAACATCATTTGAAGACTGGTCTTGATTCTTCAGTGTATATGAAGAGATGATATGTTTCAAAGATAGTTAGAAATATATATGTGGTTCCATTATCATCCAACCACAATTGTTTGTTAGAGTGAAGATATATATAAAAATCAGTACACTAAAAACAAATATGTATGTACAAGCATCTATATGTATCTGTAGCAGTTCCAGTAAGCCTGCAAGCACAGGAAATGTCCTGTTGTTTTATATTGTTAATTTATTTTATTTTATTGCTTTTGACTGTCATTATTGCAAAAAGAAAAGTATTAAAGTATGTACAGTTTTTCCAACCAGTCATGTTAAGATTCAACATATTCAGAATTTTTGCCTTTTTGTGTTGTTTATACCTTGCAAGTATTTTTCTGACTAGCTGTCTTTGCAAAATGAAAATTAAGAACAAAAAAGGATTAAAAAAGAAAAAAAAAAGAAAACAGCAACTAATACCATATTATTTATGTAAATGTGCATATATGAGTACAATTCCTGTATTTAGCTTTTTTTTTCTTTTTTTTCATTTATCATTTTTGCTCAGTAATTGCATAGTGATTTTAGCGAGGCTCTTTCTCTCGCACAAAATCATTTGAGTTGTTAAGCTCTGGTGTGGATTCCTCTAAGTCAATGACCACCTTGATTAATGGTATCTTTTGTGAAGACTGAACCTGTATATTGTTACTGCAAAGTGAATGTTATCAGGATTTGGATATCTATTTTTTGTCATATAATTTGTCTAATTGTGGTTATATATGAGATTATTTATTTGCATATCAAGCTATGCCCACAGGGTGAGTGTGTTCATGGTTCTTTGGCAATATGGATATATATTGACCATTAAAAAGGTGGCTCACATGAAATACATATATATATTTTCTTACTGTACTCTGCTGCCTCAAGTATGATAAATATATCTGTGCAGGCCTGTTAGTAGGTTAGATACATAATGTAATCTACAAATTTGGTAGTGAGTCGTAATAATGGATCATTAATACTTTTAAGCAATAGGTATGTTCTCTGTATATTACTATTCTTCTCCACTTGCTTAGATCTTTTAAGAGAGTGTATAGTGATTGCCCAAAGAAAACTTTCATATCTATAAGAATCTGCTGTTCATTTATCATTGTATAAAGGAAGGATTGTAAATTATTGCTGCACGTTTTTTCGCCTATATAGCAGTAGCGAAATGTAGGAAAGATTTTTTCTGGTGCAGATGTGCGGTTGGCCTTATGCTTGAGGAAGCTGGTGTCCAATATTTTTCATATATTAATAACACCTTGTCTGATTTTGAGGAATATTTGTATAAACACAAAATGCCTAGAAGGCAGAAGAAACATGAATTAGGTTTAGCTCCTGATATATCAGTGTAGCCCTGTAACCGGTGGAGAATACAGTTTATCAGTGCTTCTTCACAATGCAGATATCAGTAATGTTTTGCACATGATATTAAATGCCCAACTGCCGTAATGTTGTGCTCTGCGGTACTATATGTTCTGGTGATTATCTCTCATTTGTTAACAGTTGTATGTAGATTAGTTTTGATATCACAGGTAAACTGTATTTTAAAATACAGCTCTCTTCCATTTCAGAAACTTGGTAAATATTTTTAATAGAGGAATGTGCAACTCATTTTTGTACAAAATATTTATTTTCAATTGTATAGCACAGATTTCTGTCTTGTAAATAATTACTTGCTTTGAACAAGTAACATTTGTACAAATACTTTATGTTAGGATGATCAGTTGAGAACATGATAATAGTTTTTAATTAGTGGTATCATATCATTTATCATTAAATATGTGAATTTATAAATAGTTTATAAGGAATCAGGAGGATAATATTGAGACTGAATCTTTATGAAGAGAAAAGAGTCTCTGATATAACTACCCTTATCATTTGTCATGAAGCAAGAGAACTCATCAGTCGGAAGTAAATGGTACATATTTTCATGGTATTTTGTTGATACATATGTATGCTTCAGGTTTCAGTTTCATATTCTTACTTTTTTCTCCTGTTGTGTTTTGGTTCAAATTTCATTTTCTGATTCTTTCTTTTTTCTTTACTTTATCTTTAGAAATATATATTTTTTATGATATCTTCATGCACTGTGGTTACACTGCATCTTGTTTATTGGATTCCACTGAATCGACATTTTTTTAATGATCTTAATGGTGGATTGGTTTGCTGAATATTCAACTAGTGCAGCAAATTCTTCAGATTATTGCGGGACCTGTTCAAGTTTGAAAAACAACATATATATTCAACTCATGTAGGCTGATGGAACCAGCTGGTCTTTGTTAAATACTGCAATTTTTTTTCTCTTTTTTTTTTCATTAACTTTGTATGTATTTCTTCCACTTTGATATTGCCTTAAGAGGAATGCAACCACAATATGCTTTTATTTTTGCTTCATATGATATACTTTAGAAGCATCTTGCTGTGAGCGATTTATGGATTTGATTTTATTATTATTTTTATTTTTATTTTTTTTCATTTACATGTGCATTATGATTTGACTTGATTTTTAAAATTTTATTCATTAATAGTTTGCTTTATGTGATTATATTTACAATGTCATTATAATGGTCTCTCTTTTTACTTCGGGTTTTAGTTGTTGTGATAACAGCAAAATTGTAGTTGTGCGGTGATTAATAGTAATATTAGAATAGTAGTAGAGTAATAGTGATAGTAGGCATAGTAGTTGTAATAATTATATCTTTAATGAGGATTGATATGACAAAAGAGTAGAAAATTTATTAGAAGCAGTTGCTGTAAATGCTGTTTCTTCTTCTTCTTCTTCTTCTTCTTCTTCTTCTTCTTCTTCCGTTATCACTAATCCTACCACTTTCACCAGTATTATTACTATTACTGCTTCAACTACTCTGACTGTTACTACTCTTCATGTTAGTACTGTTGCTATTTTAATAACTACTGCTGCTACTACTATCATTTTGGCTATCATGACTGCTACTTCTACTGCAATAATTATCTGCTATTACTGCAGCTACTACTACTTCTACTCAACTATAACTACTACTACCACAATCACTGATACTAATTCTGCCACTTCTACTGTTACCACCATAATCACTAGTATTTTTACTACTACTTATATTACTACTACTATTACTAATACTACTACTATTATTACTACTACTGCTATTACTATTACTATTACTACTTTTACTATTACTATTACTACAACTACTTTCAATATTACTACTACGACAATTAGTACTACTACTATTACTACTACTACTACTATTAGTACCACAATTACTACTACTACTACTATTACTATTACTATTGCTACTAGTATTATTATTACTACTACTACAATTACTACTGCTACTACTATTTCTACTACTATTACTATTACTACTCCTACTATCATTACTTTCTTTACTAGTGGCTCCACTACTACTTCTACTTCTATTACATATGCTATTACTATCTCGACTACATTCTTTACTACTACTTCTACTACTATCATTAATAATAATGCTAATATTAATT
>BOPN01005233.1:92042-102945 GCA_017312705.2 Penaeus japonicus
ATTATTATTGTTATTATTATCATATATATCATTATTATTGTTATTATTATCATATATATCATTATTATTATTATTACTATCATAATCATTATTATTATTATTATCATTATTATTATTATTATTATTATTATTATTATTATTAATATTATTTTCATCATTACTAACATCATTTTTATTCTTTTAGAATTGATGTTATCATTGTTATTGTTGTTATTATGAGTAAGAAATCTGTAGTGTAAACATTCGTGCTTTTATCAATTGTAGATTCTTAACTGGAAAATAAGGACGAGACATATGTGGTTTGTGTGTGTGTATGTGTGTGTGTGTGTTTGTGTGTGTGTGTGTGTGTGTGTGTGTGTGTGTGTGTGTGTGTGTGTGTGTGTGTGTGTGTGTGTGTGTGTGTGTGTGTGTGTGTGTGTGTGTGTATGTGTGGTTTGCGGTCAGTGTATTTCCTCCTTATAGGCCTATCCATGTAGTGTTTCAAAATTAGTTTCGCGTGGGAGCTGATGGTCAGAACCCCCCCCCCTCCCCCCGCCCGAGAATTATCCTGTTTGTTTCCCTCTTTTTATACTGACCCTTCCGTAGTTTCCTCGTGAGACTGTCTCTTCGGTCGCTTTGCTTTGTTCCTTCGTGAGAGAGAAGAGTTGCGAAAGATGTGTTCTATGTCTTTGTGGATAAATAGATATTATTTAAAGGACGAATCCAACCATTGGGATTCTTCAAAAGTATTTGCAATCGATCGATGAAGAAAGTAATATTCTAGATAGAAAAAAGAAAATCTGTCCAAAAAGTCGCCTTCAAAGGAGATTTTCAAAGCTTAACAGTGTTTAAAGCAATAAAAATCGCTGTACGACACCTTGTTTGTGGCGGAATAATGAGAGGAACACCGAGACGGCAACGCTGAGTTCTTGTTTTAAGGCAGATGGCGCTTCCGATAGTTTCACCAGCGCGCATTTGTTTATATGTATTTTTTTTTTATTTTTTGCATAATTATCGATCGTTTTGGGTGTTCAGTCATTCCCTGTCTGTCTTCGTAATCCATCGCCATCAACATCTTTCCTCTACCGTTTCAAAATTAAACTTTCCTGGATTCTCTGTTAGCATGAAGCAGGAAACGTGTTGATTTTGAAGGAAGATAAATTTAGGGAGTCGGGATAACAAACGGCGACACACGAAAGATAAAGAAAGTGAGCGAAGACTTGTGGCGAGAAAGTGTGCTTCGTCCGCCCACTTTCTATCCCCTGATGGGAGCCGCCGAGCCGACCTGCTGCGGCGCCGAAGTGGGGGAAGAGAAGCACTTCGCGCCGCTTCATTCATCGCGTTTGTCTTGTCTTGCCTGTGTGGCTTGGCTCCTTAATCAAGCCTCCTTTTCAGGCGCTCCTTTCGGCGGCCGCACTTTTCTTTTGTTATGTCTTGTTGGGGTTGCACTTATTGTTGCTTTGATTAGCGTTTTGGCTTGATTGGCTGACTTACTTCGGTTTTGATGGAATCACAATTGTCAGAGACGAAGGTGTGTCTCGAGACATTTTTTCCTGAGTAATTACGACAGTGAAGATGGTCCTTTAAAGGGACTATGTTGTAAGCAGACTTTTAAATGGAAGGAATAAGAAATAAAAGATTGTCTTGCTTCCATTTAGCGGCTTGCAGAAAACGAATATTTATTATCTTGTTCTCCGCGATAACAGTAAGCAAATGACAAATGGTTTGTTAAGGTTCGATTGAGGTTAGCGATGATCGGAAGAGACCTTAGTTACGGCAGCGTCTTGCGTCAGCTGTTCAAAATTACGATACGACAAAAGAAAGATCAGTTGCGAGCAGTAATGCCACGTGTAGGAAAGATTTATCAGGAAATCCTGGAACCACCTTCGCCTCAGGAAAATTGAACAGACATTAAAACCCACGAACAAAATAGAACAAACCACGTTGACTGAAGCAAAAAAAAAAAAAAAAAAAAGAAAAAAAAAAAGAAAAAAAAAAAAAAAAAAAAAACGCCGTCTATTATTTTTATTTTCTTATATCCAACTTTCCAAGAAAATTCGGTCCTTTTTGGCGACTGCAATTCATTGTTTCTAAAAGCATTGCTCGCTCTCCTCTCCTCTCCGTGTCCGTTATGGAGAGCTGTGGTTGCTCTTGTAGATGCCAAGTTGAGTGAAAGAGAAGCGTTTCAGTTTTCCATCGTCTCCTCGCGCCCCTAATTGGATGGATAGAGACCGAGTCGTAGAAATCTCTTTTTTTCTCTCTCTCCTTCATCTTCTCCGTCTTGTTCTTGTAAACCAGTTTTCTCTCGGTTCTTTTTTTTGTTTTTTTACTTTATTTTGTGTGAAGTCTGACCATAGTTTTGGCGTTTGGTACTTATCTTTTTTCTATTGTAACTGGCAGTAGTGTTGGAATGGGAATGTTATTTGCATGCTTTCAACTGTGTCCGAGCCAATGCACTGGATAACGCCCAATATGTGGGTGATAGATCCTCCATTCTTGTGTACGTATTTACTTTATTAATCATTCCCTGAGGGCAGGTTACACATAGTCCGTGATGCGTGTTGTGCGTGCGAGAGACACTGCATTCGTGACGAGGTCGAGTTATTATCATTTTAAACCTCTTTTAACTTTTTTGTTTATTCGGGGGTCGGCTGCCGGAGTTGTAACGATTCTGAGAGATCATTTACACAGTTAGGAATCAATATTTACTTATTCAAGCAATCTGATTTTGACGCGGAGGTCAATTTCACCAGATCTAGTAAGTCTATAAGAAAATTGAGCTTCAACCTGACGTATGTAAATACGAGCTGCACCCGGCCCGAGGGCAGTGAGTGCCGCGTGACTTGTGCCAGCACTTGCAACTCGTGTGCCATCATCCATCAGGGTTAATCATGAGTCAGATCAAACAGCATTCAGCACCTAAGATGACGAAGCAAGCCGAGGCACTGTGTTCGCACTGCCAGATCTAAAGTATGTGTTGAGGGACGTGACTCTGTGCCGACCTTCAGCTGGCTACAGTATCGGGCGACGGTAAGGCTCAGATCTTCTCCAACACTGAAGGCAAAATGACCCTTATGGAGCGCCAGTTCGCCGGCGAGTTTCTCTCCCTCGAGTCTCCTCCGTCGTCAGTAGTAAGCGCTCGCAAGATCGGCTTTTTACACCTCACGAAAGTTACTTTTTAATGAGCGTTCTACCTTGCCTTCCAGCTCCCCCACCCTCCTACTTTTTCTGCGGTGAGGAACCTCGGTAATGAGCAGATTTTCGCATATTTTCCCCTTCGTCTCCCCCCCCCCTCCCCCTCCCTGTGCAAGGCAAGGAGTTTCACCGAGAAAAAGCGAGGCGGAAAAACAAGAGTCAAGACACACACACTGTAGCCCCCCCCCCCCCAACTCTCTCTCTCTCTCTCTATCTATCTATCTATCTATCTATCTATCTCTATCTCTCTCTTTCTCATTCGCTCTTTGTCTTCTCCTTCTCATTTACCTCCTCCTCTTTCTTCTTCCTTTCCTCCTCCTTCTCCTCCTTCTTCTTCTTCTCCTCCTCCTCCTCCTCCTCCTCCTCCTCCTCCTCCTCCTCCTCCTCCTCCTCCTCCTCCTCCTCCTCCTCCTCCTCCTCCTCCTTTTCTTCTTCCTCCTCTTCTTCCCCGTCATCCTCTTCATCCTCCTCCTTATCGTCGTCGTCCTCATCATCTTCATCATCATCATCATCATCATCATCATCATCATCATCATCATCATCATCATCATCATCATCATCATCATCATCATCATCTATAATCCTACTGTTGTTATGTGATTTAAACCTCATTCCCGAACTACTTTTCATGGATAATTACTTTAGTTTCCCTTGAAGTCTCCAGCCTCACCTCGCACCCTTTCATTGAGCTTCGAATTTTTGATCCCCATCCGCCCGTGACAGCGTCGCCTCAGGCTTCCATTTATTCATTCATTCATTCATTCATCCATTCATCCATTCATTGAAAACTTTTAATATCTCACTGTCGGCGCCTCGTAGCCATGACCAAAGCTTCGTTTCGTCTTTAGGGATCTTTTGAACCGTGTTATGCCATTTTTACGAGTTTTTTTTTCTTCTTTCCAGTGTCATTTTCTGCATGGAATCTTGTATTTGTAAAGGAATCAAGGACTTGTATTTTCTTGTGACCTTGAAAAGATGTGCATCGCTTTGTATCAGCGAAGCTTAATCGATAAGGGTTCGTAGACTGCACCTACGATTCGTCCGTGGCAAAGCTGATCGTGGGCAGGGGTGTGTGTGTGTGTGTGTGTGTGTGTGTGTGTGTGTGTGTGTGTGTGTGTGTGTGTGTGTGTGTGTGTGTGTGTGTGTGTGTGTGTGTGTGTGTGTGAGAGAGAGAGAGAGAGAGAGAGAGAGAGGGAGAGAGAGAGAGAGAGAGAGAGAGAGAAAGAGAGAGAGAGAGAGTGTGTGTGAGGGGAGGGTGTGCAGGAAAGTGTACCAGACCCGCCCACAAACAAAACGCACCAAAATCATGTAACAAAGGTATTAGTACAGTGCGATAGAAGGAGCACTCCAAGTCAACAGCAAATTTCTTTCACGTACTATCGCTGCGAGGATCGGCGCCACACGTAACTGCCTCCACGCTAGCCGTATATCACATCCAAGAGTATAACTCACGTCCATATCAGATGTAAGTCTACCCATGATATGACATCAAACTTACCCAATATTCTGTATCACGAGCCCCACCCTGTCATTAACTATGGCAAGCTGTCATGCCAAATCAGTGTTTCACAATGGGGACTGTGGGAACGGTGTCATTCATGAGGGTGGGGCAGTACTACCCATTGAGAAACTGCCGTGATACTATAAAGTGACCACGTGCGCTTGTTTACAATCTCTACTGCGTGATCCCATTCATAGGCATAAAGCTTCACGAATAAATCAGCGCGGTTGCTAACGATATGTTATTAACAACAGCAATGTTTACTTTTAGAGCCACTAATTTTCATGCATAATGCATCTTTCACATTCACAGCGTTATCACTTCGCTGGCCCACACGCCTTGAGCTCCAGAAGTTGTTTATAATTCATCCGCTCTCTGCCCTCTCCTCCTCCTCTTCCTCCGAGAGCAAATGAGAGAGAGAGAGAGAGAGATAGCGAGAGCGAGCGAGAGAGAGAGAGAGAGAGAGAGAGAGAGAGAGAGAGAGAGAGAGAGAGAGAGAGAGAGAGAGAGAGAGAGAGAGAGAGAGAGAGAGAGAGAGAGAGAGAGAGAGAGAGAGAGAGAGAGAGAGAGAGAGAGAGAGAGAGAGAAAGAGAGAGAGAGAGAGCAAGAGAGAGAGCGAGAGAGAAAGAGAGAGAGAGAGCGAGAGCTAGAGCGAGAGCAAGAGCGAGAGCGAGAGAGAAAGAGAGAGAGAGAGCGAGAGCTAGAGCGAGAGCAAGAGCGAGAGCGAGAGAGAAAGAGAGAGAGAGAGCGAGAGCAAGAGCGAGAGCGAGAGCGAGAGAGAGAGAGATAGAGCGAGAGAGAGAGAGAGAGAGAGAGAGAGAGAGAGAGAGAGAGAGAGAGAGAGAGAGAGAGAGAGAGAGAGAGAGAGAGAGAGAGAGAGAGAGAGAGAGAGAGAGAGAGAGAGAGAGAGAGAGAGAGAGAGAGAGAGAGAGAGAGAGAGAGAGAGAGAGTGCACTTCATCATTCGATCTGTCTCCTCATCTACGGCAGCGTCTTTGTTTACGCGGTCGCGGTGTGATCGCGGCCGATCGCTATGAGGTCGGTGGCGAGTGGCGGCGGTCCCCTCGTCTCACGCCCGCATCACGCCCACCTCACGTCCGCCATTGATGGAGGATTTTGATCCTGTTTGCTCTTGATTGTGGGATTTCCTTTTGGTGTTGATACAAATGAGAGTGAATAGAGAGAAGGGCTCCTGCAGGTGGAGTAAAACGGGGTTTACACATGTACGATGCGCTCTCAGGTACATCGTGTGTGTGTGTGTGTGTGTGTGTGTGTGTGTGTGTGTGTGTGTGTGTGTGTGTGTGTGTGTGTGTGTGTGTGTGTGTGTGTGTGTATGTGAGTGCGTGTGTGTGTAAGTGAGTGAGTGTGTGAGTGCGTGAATAAAGGTCGGAATGATGTATTAGAACAGCAACTGCGCACCAGTGCCCGAGTGCAGACAGCCCCTCCCTCTCTTCTCCCCTTCCGCCGAACCCTCGTACCCACTCCTGCTCCACCGCTCCCCCCCCCCCCCCCTTCCTTGATCCACCTCCCGATCCACTCCTCCGTTACTAGCTGTCTCCCCCTCCCCCTTCACGCTGCCCGCCCCCTCTCCCAGTTACAGGAATGCTTTTGCACCACTCCTCCCCTTCCCCAACACCCCCCCCCCCGTCCATGCAAGAAACAGGTTTATTCCTCCCCCTCCCCCCCTCCCCCCCGCGCTCCCTGCAGTTTGATTTGTATTTGTTTGTCTTTGTCGTGTCTGCGTTTCGCGTGAGGCTTTTCCTCTCGCTCCCCCCCCCCCGCGTCTCCTCGTCTTCCCTTCCCTTCGGCGGGTTTCTATTCCCACTTTTCGACTTCAGTCTTCTCTTTGGCTTCTCTTTTTTTCTCTCTCTTTCTGTTGCTTCCTGCTCTCAACCACAGGATTTTCTTCATCTTTTCGTCCTTCTTTTCCTCCTTAGCGCCATCGCCACCGCTATCACCCTTACTGTCACCGTTACCGTCACCTCTATCACCACCAGTACCATCACTATCATCACCATCATCATCACCACCATCACTATCCCTATCACCACCACCATCACTGTCACCATCACCATCACTATCACTATCATCACCATCATCACCACCACCATCACTATCCCTATCACCACCACCATCACTGTCATCACCATCATCACCATCACTATCACTATCATCACCACCACCATCACTGTCATCACCATCATCACCATCACTATCACTATCATCACCACCACCATCACTATCCCCATCACCACCACCATCACTATCATCACCTCACCACCATCACCATCAATCTGTTTCCTTTTCCTCTTCATCCTCATATTTCTCTCCTCTTACTCTTCTTGACAAAGGCATTGGTATCAGTTATCATGAACACTATCTTGTTTTCTCTCGCCCTTTGTCTCTCCTTTTCTCTCTCTTTTGTTTCTTCATATTTCTACTCCCTTCTCTTTGTCTGTTTCTCTTTCCCTTTCCATCCTCCCCCAGTCCCTTCCTTCTCGCCTTCCCCTCCTCCCTCCTCATCAAGGGCGAGATAGCTCTCGGAATGACGTCGCCCTCGAGGTCTGCGCTCGTTTCTCGCCGACGTAGATGCTCCTCCAAATCCAACCTTGAGTTGCCCTTCAAGTCGCCGGCGGGAGGAGGCGAGGGAGGGAAGAGGGGGAGAGGGATTAGGAGTGAGGAGTGAGGGGTGAGGGGAGAGGAGGCGATTGAGAGGAGGGGTGGGTGGGAGAGGGAGAGAGGGGTGAGGAGAGAGAAGCCCAACACCCCCATCCTCCTCCTGCACCCCCCCACCCCAACCCCTCCGAGTTGCGCTGGGTCATCGCCACTTACTTCCTCCTTCTGGCTTCGAGAAGTTGTTGCTCGCCCGGGGAGAGAGCGAGTGATATGCAGACACGAGAGAAGAGTACAGAAGAAAGGAGAGAGAGAAGAAAAGAAGAGAACAGGGGAGAGAAAAGAGAAGAGAAGAAGAAGAGAAGAGAAAACAGAAGAGAAAAGAAAATAGAAGAGAAGAGAAGGAAAGGGGAGAGGAGAGGATAGAAGAGAAGGGAAGGGAAGGGGAGAGAAGAGAAGAGAAGAGAAGAGAAGAGAAGAGATGAGAAGAGAAGAGAAGAGAAGAGAAGAGAAAAGAAAAAAAGGAGAGAGAGAGAGAGAGAGAGAGAGAGAGAGAGAGAGAGAGAGAGAGAGAGAGAGAGAGAGCGAGAGAGCGAGAGAGAGAGGGTACGCTGCAACCATATGAAAGAGAGTGAATAGAGCCAGAACTATGATGAGAAGCTACAATACATGTTTTATTGTTAGAGAGAGAGAGAGAGAGAGAGAGAGAGAGAGAGAGAGAGAGAGAGTGAGTGAGTGAGTGAGTGAGTGAGTGAGTGAGTGAGTGAAGGTAGAGGCAGGGGCAAAGTTTAGCATCCATTCATTTATTAAATGACATCACAATAGGAAATCTGCCCATAATTGCTAAGAAAATGTGTTTACCGTTAATTGTTTGCGATGCCATTACGTGCAATTGTCAGGTAATGGGTTTAACAACATCTCGAGAAATAATAGTATGCAGGGGGTGAATAACCGGCCACGGGGGGTGGGGGAGGGGGGAGGGTGGGGCTACCCGCTCGTCTCTTCTCTTTATCAAATGGATTCATGGTTGGCGACGCTGTTTTGTCGTCATGCAGCTCTTTCGTGCATGATTTTTGTTCAGCGGTGTCTCGAAATCGGCCATGCGTTATAAGAGTAGCAACTAATGCGTTGGCCGTGTCGACGTTTTGCCGGAGGGATTCCGAGGCAAAGGGAGGGGTGTGGGGCAAAGGGTTGGGAGGTGGTGGTAGGGGGGGAGGGTCCGCGCGAGGAAGGGAGTGTATTCGCGCCTTCCCCGGGGCTGATGACCGCTGGGTAAGTTCACGTCTGCTCCGCCGGCGGGTCAGGACCTCTTATTTGTGTGGTTTTGTTCTCCGAATGGTCCAAGTGACTCTGTAGTCGGGCAGCGGGAAAGTGGTTCGAGGGACAGAGTCCGAGGACAGAGTGTCTGGCAGGCTGAACTGTGCAGATGTAGGAGCGATGACCTGTGTGACGATGACCCACGCGGAGGACGGGTTAAGGGCTAAGGTACTGTTACGTTCAAAAGGGGGGGGGCGCTTTAAGGTACTTTCGTCAATGCAGAATGGCGCCAGAGAAGGCGGGGCTAGTGACCTCTTCCATTGCTTTAGTGATTGTGGTAGTAGGAAAAGTATGAATGTGCAAAGTTCCCTACTTAGATTCGTATTTTGCGGATTGGGAGATTTCTAATGGTGTTGAATAATCGTGATTTGATTAAATAGGAACAGAAAATTAAATAGTCTCTGAAGCTGAAGTCGTTAAAATAGATTTTGATTTAGAAAAATACGTACGTTTCTTTGTTTCGTTCGTCCTAGATAAAGAGGAAAGTTGTTGTGCATTGCAACAGGAAACTTGGAAATTCCGGTCTTGGATTATATAAGGCGATCAGGTCTTCCTCTTCCTCCTCCTCGTTAAGCCCCCCTACCCCCCTCCGCTTCCCAGAGCCGGAGAATCTGGTGCTTGCAAGTTCGTGACGGTGTCCTGGATATTCGTGAAAGCCGGCCTGCACCCACCCTACTCGTCTTCAGAGGGTGGTCCGAGGTCACCTTGTGTCTCTTCTTTGGTCAGGTCGCAGGCGAAGGAAGGAGAGGTTGCATCCTGAAGGCCTCCTCCTCGAGACGCTGATGTAAGGGGTCGGTCCCACTTGATGCCCCGGAGGCCTTGGCGGAACTTTATTTCGTAGAACTGCGCTGCAATCGTGACTTACCGGTCCTTTCCCTATCCTTGGAGGAGGGAAAAAGGAGAGTAACTGGAAATGCCTGATTCTGCCCCCCCCCCCCACCCCCACCCCACCCCTCGGCCTTAGCTATCCTCCTAACCTCGACTGCCTCCTTTTAGTCCGATCTTCTCTGTCTGGCGTTGCTTTCTAAGCCCCAGCAATTTTTCCCATCGACAGATAGGTGGTGACGAGTGGTAAGTCATGCTAATTTACAGTTAAGTTTCTTTGATCTTCACGATAAAAGTTCAGCCGCTCTAGCAAGTGTTAGGGAAAACATCATGTTCAATCTCTGAGGAGCTTACAAGTACTGGATGTCTTATTCTTCTTATATCTTAATCTTGACGACTTAAGTTTCATATATTTTATGAATATCTTAACATCCATGTGTTTAGTTAGAGGTATTTTAAAACTTTAATGTCCATGGGCTGATTACGAATCGCGCTCGCATGCAGGACTCCCGTGAACCCTCCCCAGACGCAGCGGTTCTGGAAAGGCTTACGGTGCGTGCGGTTCTAGATCTATCGGGGAATTGCGGATTCATTATGGATATTTTACTAGTTTCTCTTTTTAGTCATTGATTTGTCTCTTATTATTAATTTAGTATACAATGAAGAGATTGTGAAGAAGGTGTATTTTACGGATATGATTTAATAAAGTTTTTGCTATTGGCAGTATACATAGGTGTGTGGGCGCTGTGTTGGAATGTGTACCTGGAAGAGTCTCCCGGGAGCCCTCTCCCAGACTCATCACATTATCTCATACCATTTATCACGTAGGCCTACCGCGGTCCTAAACAACGCCCTGCCCCTTTTGCAGTTCAGTCAAAGAGAGACCAACATTTATTATTATTGATGTTCAACACAACTAACGTAACATTTAATAAAAAACAGTAACAGATCTCAGGTCAACATACACAACCTGACCATCCGAAATATACATTTTGTCGCTGTGAATTGCTTCGCAGAAGAGATGGGCCTCTTGTGCCCCGCGGGTTATCGTACGTCTGGCATTGCTGCTGCTGATGAGATGCGGTACGACACACTCTCGCCCCATGTCGTAATGCGTTTTATTGCTTCTTCGCTGTATTCATTGCTGCTTGTGTTATGTTCACAGCCATCTTTATTGACGAAGTGATTTTTTTTCTCGGTGGATTTGTAGTCATTATCGTTCTGTTTATTATTATTATCTTTGTTTTCATCGTTGATGTGATCATTCTCCCATTTTGATGATCATTTTAAATGTTAGCATTATTATGGTTAGCTTTCTTACGAGCACATGATTGATCCGAAAGATAACAGCAACGTGCAGAAAAGAATAGCGCTAGAGAGAGAGAGAGAGAGAGAGAGAGAGAGAGAGAGAGAGAGAGAGAGAGAGAGAGAGAGAGAGAGAGAGAGAGAGAGAGAGAGAGAGAGAGAGAGAGAG
>BOPN01005234.1:0-5000 GCA_017312705.2 Penaeus japonicus
TATATATATATATATATATATATATATGTGTGTGTGTGTGTGTGTGTGTAGAGAGAGATAGAGAGAGAGAGAGCGAGAGTATATATATACATACATACATACAAGACCATTCCTCCTGCTGTGTAACGCGCCTTCGGAATCCCTTCGGACGATACGCCCGAAGGTTCAACAAGTGTCACCTCGAGAGAGAGAGCAGCCTGCCCGCTCACCTGCCATGGTCTCAGGCGCCCCAACACGCAGGTCACCTTGTGCTGTTGACAACATAAACAACCTCAGATTATGATCCTCACGCTTTAATTCTGGATTGCAAAGTTGGTGATCTAGAATGAATATGAATGCTTTGATTTTTAAATAATCTTGCGGAAGAATATATTTTGTTAGAAAAGTGTATCTCAGCAGTCTGTACCAGGTGATGTAATCATAAAATACACTTCTTGATCAAAACATTTGTTGGTTTCGGGGCGGTTGCACAGCAATCAAAAAAGCTGAATGGGTTTTATAGTTAGCAACAAAGACTATAAAACAAAGGTCAAGGTCGATTTTGGTTGCAGGTCACCATTTTTGGATGAATCATGGCTCGTTCTCGACTTGAACTTTGCGCCTGAAACTGTGGGACGGATTTTAGTTCAGTCTCAGATATACACAGAATAATAATGTGCTGCATACCATGGGAACAAAGTCTTCTGTGACACCGTTGAACTTGACGTGATCAGCTGAAATAATGATATTAATACTAAAACAACAATGATATATTATTAGGATTTTAAACCATTTTTTTGTTACTGCTTTTATCAGTACCACTGGTATTATCATTACTGTCATGCCTATCATCATCCCAACTATCACCATAGTCATGATGATGAGGATTATGATAAGAAGGATGACAATGATGCTTATAATCTTCTTCATCATCATTATCATCACGATCATGATTATAATCATGATCACGATCATGATTATAGTGATATTGATAATAATCCTAATTATCATCATCATCGTCATCACCGCCATCACCACAATCATCATCATCCATATCACCACCATTAGCATTATCATCACTATTACCATCACCACCACCAAGATCGTCTCCATCACCATCTTTGCCGTCAATCTAAATGTCTTTGCTGTTTACTGGCGCACCATAGTGTATAACTGGGTATTGTTTTATATGGGTATTGAAAGGTAGCAATGTAATTTTTCGTTCAGTTTCGTTCAGCGTGCGTGTGACACCAGTTCCTTAAGTCGGGCCGCTACCTCTTTCTCTTTCCGTGCCATTCCATTAGGTGTGTAATGTCCATCAGCCTTAATTGTTGGGATTGTTATCGTCACTATTGCTGTTGCCGGAGTTGTTATCATTGCTATTACTACTCCTTTCAAAAACCAAAAAGGCCTCCAATCCTCTCCTGATGCCTATGCCTCTGTGTAATACTCAGTCTAGAACATACAGGTCGACGGCGCAGAATACCAGCTACACTACTCTCGCTACTACTGCATTAACCACCACCGCCGCTACCAATACCTCTACCACTGCCTTTACCACTGCTACTATTACTACAACTAACACTAATATCGTCACAACAAAAAGACCTTTTAAAAGAAAATGACCAGCAAATCTTCCCATGCCTACGCCTCTATTTATTACTTAACCGAGAACATGAATATGGCATTATACTCCGCATTCACTCATTTAGCCGCGTCCTTATGTGACTTTAAGCAACCATTAGTTCATCGTCCGCCTCGCAGAGGGAGGTAGTGTTGAGGCTGGAAGATCGAGGTCCTCTCAGGCACCACAGGGCGGATCGGAGAAGCAGGACCAGCGGCTGACGCTTCATCCAAGCTCTTTGGTTGTGGTTTTTCTTTGACGGGTTTATCTAGCCTTACGTAGAAAGATTTGGCCTAAAATATTTCTCCCGAAGTTGTAAAAACAAGGTTAGAAAGTTCCATCATCTATAATTTCGATTCTTTATGAGTTCGCCCTTGTTTCATCAGCTTCGTTTCGCTCATGAGCTGCTGTTTATGTTATGCCCGATGACCTCGAGTCACAGATTTTGAGATTCGGATGTCGAAGGAGGTTCTGTGCACACATGCCCTGAATCCAGGTTAGCTCTGACCTCAGTTCATGATTTAATCAATATTTCGGCTTCCGGTGGCAATAGATTTGGTTCCATTGTAACGCCATGACAAATTTCGGATCCACAATCGCCTCCGGTCATTTCTCAAGCCTTTCCGGGCTCTCTATTGATGGCGCTGACGTGATTCCCTGCTGTTCACTCTGGTCTAATTGACATGCTGTATTTTGACGGACAATGTGAATCAAAGTGATATTAGTGTCAGAGAGTATAGATATTCTCTCTGCATTAGTTTCACAGGGTTTGTGATGACCGTCCCCTTTTGAGAGAGCTTGGATGGTCATGTCCCATACGGCGTCCCCGAGTGGTTGGAACAGCTGTGATGTGACCAGGATTGCTCTCTTCAGAAAAGTCCGTCGGTGTTGAAGTCCACGTGTGATTGCTGTGCAGCTTGCGTGGGGCCCTGTTTTTGCTGTTTCTGATGGGTTTTAACTCTTCTCCAGTCATCAATATGCGCTTAATATATTCAGCATAACACATTCAGAGCGCTTATGGAGGATGGCTATTACTACTACTGCTACAACCACGAATACTACTACTACTAATGACAATACCTCTTCTTTTTTCGGCTACCACTATTGCAGCTGTTTCATCTACTACTACCACTTTTTAGTTACTGCTACTGCTACTACTACTACTACTAGTAACACTATTCGTGCTACTACTTCTGTTACTTCTAGTGCTATTACTGGTACTCATACTACTACGTCTATTAGTACTACTGCTACTGCCACTGCTACTATTACTATTACTTCTGCAATTGTTAATAATATTACTCGGGATATTACAACTTCTGCTACTGCTACTTTTGTTACTACTACTACTATTACTTTTTATGTGGCCCCAGCTACCAATACTATTGCTACTACTTCTACTACAGCTTCCGCCACTACTACTTCTACAACAACTACTACTATTATTCCTGATACTTCTACTGCTACTACTACTATTTATGCAAGTCTTCCTAATCACACAGTATGTATCACTATCATATCAATTGCCGATGATTCCTAACAAGATGTGAGTGCATGGATTCAAACACAGAGTGAGGACAGCATATAAAAGGGCAAAGCGCCGAACAGCAACAACAAAACACTGCTAAAAGACACTGAAGAAAAACAATGAAAACTGGGGAAATAAGTATTACAGAAATTTTGAATATTTGCCACTGAAAAAGAGTGAAACCCAAGGGCGTACAATCAGAAGAGGACCCATCAAGAGCAGCATCTCCCTGAGGTCGTCCCAAACTAAAGAAAAGGCTTAAGAATGTTTAAAAATTTACTACTGCATTAAGGGCAAATTCTATTGTTTGTCCGTTTAGTTAAACGTATCATGCCAAATAGATAATTAAACTTCAAATGATTTCCTGAGGATTTATACATATGTGAAGCAAATGGTACCTGTCTCATTATAATACCATGTTTATATGAGAGATACCCTAATAGGACGTCTTCAGGGGATAACCCTTTCAATATACAAACATAAGCCCTAACCTTTCTGAGAGCATTTGCATGTTTAACATTACATATGTTTGGAGCAAAAATAAGGTGAAATGTCAGTTTAACTTTACACTGAAATCATATCGCAATCGTATGATTACTATTCGATTACTTACAAATTACGCTAAGTTATGAATGTTTTCCCTGTAAAAGTTTACACGAATCAAAGAAAACGAATTTTAGGGACAACCACTTTCTTCAAAATTTTAGGGGTATCTCGAAAATTCTGTTAGCGTTTTTTTTCGTGTGTGTTCCTTGAAACGAACCGCAGAATATTCAAGGTCTGATTGATAAGGTACAGAGAAACCGATATTCGCTTATCCATGTTTTCCCGCTGCGTTCTCTTCATACGGAGTGGTCATTACGATGGGTGTTTTATTTACATTAATTACATAATCTCTATGGTGACAGCAAACGGGTGATTTTACGACGAGTGGGAATGGTCCTTCTCTGAGTCTGGAGGTGCTGCTGTACACTTACATTACTGATATTTCTGCAATATGATGTTAGTCCCAAAGGTTCATCATAAGTAAAGGTTTATGCGAAATTGCGACTAGAGAACAGGAGGGAGGCAGTCAAGAAGCGACAAACAATATTATTTCAAAAATGATTATTCTGATTTGACTGACATCAATGTAGCATCGCAGATATTCTCCTTGAGTATAAATAGTTCATCATTATTTTCGATGGGAAAATGTATAAAACGCATGGTAAATTTTATCATTTACATGCTACCTTATAGCTGTAGATACTGAACCATCATCGGTTGAAGGACTCCCTAAATAAGCATATTGTTTACAAAATCCCAAAACAACATTCTTATGTACTATTGGTTCCCTATCCGCACTATTGCCGTTTACAGCTATATTTTTCGTCTTACTACCATCTATTATAATTCTATGGACATTACAAAAAAACACACAAAATTCTAATTTTGCATTTCATACTATCCTTAGATATAGATAGCGAACCCGTGTCATACATCAAAATTTATACATGTAACCATTCAAGAAAACCATCTACAGGGCTGCCTTGCTTTTCCATCTTTCCCATAACACTTGCATATAAGACGGACAGAAAGCATGTCGGTAGCAGCGACCAAGGCAATCCCAACCACATCCTTGGCGCACTGATGCATCGCTACTAAAGCCATGTGCATAGTCAGCCCACATCCCGTTGGCTTCATAGTCAAAAACAGTCAGTTTCCTTGTTCACAGTCATATGCCTTGTCAAAATCAACAATCGTTTTAGATAGTTCAGTTTCTCTCTCCTTGTCACATCCATTAGAAGTCTTGATGTAGCTTGATACTCCCCGCTCCCTCTCCCTGCTAAGACCTGGCTTGTTCCCAGCCCGGAATAAGCCACGAAGTGC
>BOPN01005234.1:12500-13842 GCA_017312705.2 Penaeus japonicus
GAGCTGAGTTCCCTTCATGATAAGGATGACGAGGAGGAGGAGGAGGAGGACGAGGAGGACAATGAAAAGCTGAATGCTCTCTTGTTAAGGGAAAACCCCGCGCCTGTGTCTCCCGTGACCCCTCGTCCGGATCCTCGAGTGCGGTTCCTGGTCGATCCGGCCGCCCTGCACGACCGCCCCTACACAGGTGAGCAGGAGGACCAGCTGCTGGTCCTCGGTACCGACCCAGGCGGCACACATGTTGTCTGGGAGGTTTGGGTTGAATCGTAACATGTCAGGGATGTCTCAGCGCGTGTCATGTCACTTCTTGGGATAGTCGCAGTAAGTGTGTATGGGTGAAAAATCATTGGTTGTCTTTTGATTTGTCTATCCGTCGATATATCTATGTATCTATACATATATATGTCTGACTATACAACGTCTACATCAGTCTACCTCTTATGTAATTAAACATATTGAAACACTCTACATGCATATTCAACACACTTCACTCTTTCCATTTTAATTGCTAAGTTTTGCTGGGTTTTTTTATATTGTGTTTTTGATTGTTTCCTTCTGTGTTAATATACTTCTTGTGTGATTGTCTGGATAGCTGTGTATGTGTATTTATTTGTATCTATCTATATATATATATATGCGTGCGCATTGATATGTGTGTGTCTCTGTGTTCAAAAGTACCGTTTGTGCCTACCGTTTGTGCCTATGATAATGTGCGGAAGCACTTCTGCCCGTGTCTGCCTGAGCAGGAAGTCGCAGAAAAGAAAAACTACTTAGTGGTGAGTCCTGTAGAGCGTCTGGTTCCTCGGCTCGCGCTGTGTCCCTCGCCGTTCGCTTGTCCCCAAAGGCCAAGCGGTGATTTAAAATCGACAGTCCATGGCTCCTGAATTTCACAAACATTGTCCGTTAGCTTTATAACAAATCTGTTAGCATCACACTGTTAACAGATGATGAAAACAGCAAATTCTGGGATTGGAGGAAACTGATATGATGGAGAAGTTAACACACACAGCTTCCCCTGGAGGCTGTGGTCGTCTTGGCAGCGGCTCAGCACTCACAGCAACTAACGCAAACGAGTTTAGTTTTGCAAATTGTCCTGATAACCATAAGTCGACTTTGAATGTGTTCATTTATCCATAATGGCAACGAGAGACCCTCTGTAACTTCTTAGTTACTAACGCACTCTGTGGGTGGGAGGGGGAGAGAGGAGGGAATGGGAGAAGGGGAGATGGAGGAAGAGGAAAATAGGAAGAGATAGGGAAAAGGGAAGAGGAGAGAGAGAGAGAGAGAGAGAGAGAGAGAGAGAGAGAGAGAGAGAGAGAGAGAGAGAGAGAGAGAGAGAGAG
>BOPN01005234.1:42409-44909 GCA_017312705.2 Penaeus japonicus
TGGATCTTTTCGAAAATGACGCCTTTAGTTTTTGCGTTGTGTTGTGTGTGAGTGTAGTTTCTAAATGGGAAAGAAGGGTATAATCGCCATTACGGCAAATTGCAGCATATGGTATTCAATAATGTAGATGTATACTGTTTTGCATTATCTAAGACCCCAATGTCAAAACGTCCCCTTCCCCAGAAAGTCGCCATTTTTCAGCACCGCTATTTATGACATGAAATAACCCAATACCTGCTAACTAAAAAAATAGGCCGAGATCCCATAAAAGCTTCAAGATTTTCTGCTTTCTGCCTAAATTCACAAGTATAGTAGGACCTCCTGTGATCGCCATATTCCCACGACGAAGGCGCGAGATCCATAAATATCGCAGGGAAGCCACGCAGTTTGTTTGCCTTCGCGCCGTGGCTGAGCTTCTCGCTCGCGCGATCTGTTTGTCTCTCGATCCCTTTCTGTCCTGACCTGTGAGCTGGCAGACTCTGCTGATTTACCGCTGCCATTTGATTCTTCAGGATGTTTTACACACGATTCACTCTCTGATTGTACCTCTATCTCGTCAAGGAAGAGCAACGCGTCCTTGTTATGTTACTTTGAGAAGGGATTCGACATTTTTTCGACTGTAAACGTCAACTTATATCGGTTATTAATTTGGTAATTTAGTATCAAGTATCTTCCCCTCATGTTGCACACCAGATGACTCACATAGCACGTTACATAGCGCGCGCCATAAGTGTGCAGAGCTACATTGCTAGTTAATTGCTAATACACTTCACAGGAGAGGAATCATAGGATCATTCTTTCGTATCTTTAATTCGTGCGAACTTTGACTTGCATCAGAACGGTGTTCCCCGTTATTTGTAAATGAAAAATAGCTGATACGAAAACATTGTTATGTCACACACCTTTGTCACAATTGATGAGATGTTATCCGTCTTTCCAAGTATGTTCTGTTCTCAACTTATCAGGGTGAATGCATGGGAATCCCACCTGATAAGGCCGCAACTGATTTTACAATATCAACAGAATACCCACCTGCATTTAATGGCTGGTAGGCTGATTTCAAGCACCACTGAAAACACTTCTTTCGCCCCGCAGACGTACGTGGGGACAGGGCTGGTGTCGGTCAACCCCTACCGCCGGCTGGCCCTCTACACGCCCGAGGTCATCCATGCGTACCGCTCCAGCTGCGTCTTCCAGTTGCCGCCACATATGTGAGTACTGCCGAATACTGCAGACACAAATTTGGGTTTAGAGACATCTTGTATGGGGGCCCGTGCTTCAGAAAGTTTGGTTTTACTGGACTCGACCCTCCCCGATTAATTAAGAAGCTGATACTCGAAAG
Organism: Penaeus japonicus; assembly: GCA_017312705.2. Lineage (NCBI taxonomy): Eukaryota > Metazoa > Arthropoda > Malacostraca > Decapoda > Penaeidae > Penaeus > Penaeus japonicus. The sequence continues at coordinate 43,752 of BOPN01005234.1, forward strand.
CATTGACTTGTGAGGATTATTCTCATAATGTTTATTTTTCGATCATTGACAAATAACTCAGTAAACAAGTAACATGAAAAACATGTTTACTTCGTTCAGTGGACACGCCTCAAGGGTCGGGTTTCGTCTCCCGTAAATTTGCAGCCGGCAAGAGTTAGCTGCATTGTAGACGTGGCAGCCAAGTGGCACGCAAACATTGACATTCATGGACAGCACAATTACTGATCCGGTGTGTGTGTTTGCTGTTTTTTTTTTTTTTTTTTCAAATAAAGCTAGCCTTTCTTTTTTCCTAAATGAGTTTAGCGCCCTGTATGGCACTAATGGATTGGTCATATGTTGTATTTTTACAATTTGTTGGTGCTTATCCCACATTGCACACTATTGCTATGGCAGTCAATGTTCAGGTTCTTCAAGATGTATGTCATATGGATTGTTAAAATGTTTAATCTCTATAAACAATATTCGGATGTGAATGTCTGATGACCACGTGGCAGAGAACAAGAGCGCTAATCATTAATCCCCTGCGGTAGTTGAGGTCAGGGACACATGCTATGCTTCGACGAGCACACTCGGCGTGGCCACGGGTGGAGGCCTCAGAAGACAATCCCAGAATTGTCTTTTGCTTTTAAAAGCATTGAAACCATGATGAATGCCACAATTACCAAGAGATGCAGGACACTCGTAAATCTGCTCTTCGCTACGTGTATATTGCGATGCATTTCGAGAGAAACAATTATCTTTGCAAAAAAATATCCCTTCATGAATTCCCTTCTGCCAAAGTTATCGTCCTGGCAAATGTGGCAAACGTGGAATCAATCGGGAGGCGTCTGAGGCAGAGTAAAGGGCAAGGCCTCATTTGGCTTCCCCGGCCACGCCGCCGCGCCGCCCTCTCCTGGCAGGACCAGCTCAGCCACCGGAGGACGGCGAAGAGTAACAGAAGTGAACATAGAAGGATTGAATATCTGGCGACGTTATGTGATGTTATGACAACACTGGCTGCCCTTTTGTTGTAAAGTCTTTCCAGTTGGACAGGTGACACCAAACGATGTAAAGTTTATATCCATCCCCTTCCCCAAGAAAAATAATAACGCACGCCATTGATTCGCAGTAAGTTTCAAGGTAAAACAATCTGCTCGGCCAAAAGAACCGACATTCCCT
>BOPN01005234.1:49909-64909 GCA_017312705.2 Penaeus japonicus
TTTGCTCATTATTCATAGTAGTAGAATTATATAATACGATTTTTTCCTATTACATATTCATTTATAGTGAATCCTGTTGGAAGAGATAGATTTAATACAAAATATATTTTTATGACGTTATACGCTCAAACAGATTTATGTATATTCATCAAATAGTTTTTTTTTTTATCTATGAGGAAGCTAACTTGCTTTACTGACATGTATACAGCATATACCTTCAAACCTATAACAACACCTCCTTACGTATCATGAATGTTGAAATGGAGTCCAGGCGCAGGCATCACTGGCTGATTCCGTTGTTTTTTTCTTTAAGCTGTTGGACAGCAGTTCACAGCAGTTAGGAGACAAGTAGTTATTACGAAGACAGAAGGAGAAATCTGTCTATTCATTAACGATGTCGTTTACTCCGGCTTTAGGGAAGGTCATATCGTTAAGAAATGAGTATATATATACAGGTGAACAAAGACAGCCATACAAGTGAATCTGGACATGCTTACGGTGGTTGTGACGAATTGTTTTTAAGTCTGTGAAGGCCGCCCAGAGGCTGGGGATTACGTAAGGCAGAAGGTGGTCGTGTAGGGTGGAAGGTGACGAGCAAGACCGGGCCCAGGGCGAGGAGGCAACAAGAGAGTAAGGCTTCGTCTTCGCGTGGCTTCATCATCTAACCGGCTCTAACGTGCAACAACCTCTGTTGCTGCCACATCGAAGAGCGGCCGAACGCGCCCACGATCTTCGCTGAGGAGTTGCTGTGTTGAATATTGCATGGGCGTATGGGCGTTATGGTTATTAAAAAGACTGATCTCGCGGTTTGTTCTTAAAACGAGCTGAAGCTGATGTTTACAATATTGGGAACATGTTCGTTCAATTATCTTGTTCACGCCAACTTCCCGGCAATAAGAACTTTTTACCTGAATTTTGATAATCTAAAAATGAACAGCTTTGTATTATACCAATGTGCATGCGCTGCTGTGTACTCTTGGGTTGTCGCAATGATATCATGATATTGCAATGATATTTGTCAAGCACAAATCGCTTGCAATGGAATATAAATAAACTCGATGCATAGGTTTTCGTGCAACACATATGCATGTGTCGCAACTAACCCTGCCAGCGTTGATGTTCGTGCATGAGTGTGTGGCAACTATTTCCTCATCCTTCTCTTGATAATGGGTTTGACCGGGTGGCGTTAACATGGCGTCTGCTTTCTTTTGGGGGCGAGAAGTTGAGATGGCGAACGGTAAAGAGCGCCAGGAAATGTGGAAAAGGAATGAATAAGTATGAATAATTTCACAAACATCGAAACGCGTCAAATACATCTCGTGATTGCATGCTTGTCACAAAGAACTCTGCTCAGCATCAGGAGAGTAGATGTCAAGCGCCCAGAGACATGGGGGTTACTAAATCCGTGCCGACTTGACATGTGTACAGGTCTCTTTATCTTTGTCTATGCGCTTCCCCGTCTGCCTCTTGGATGGGGCTTGTCGGATAATGAATGCAGTTGCCTGGCTTGATCCAAGACACGAGAGCGAACGTATTGTTGCATACCATAATCAACAGTATGACGTTCCTTACCACATTCAAGCGCTATGGTTTTACTTTGGATTTTACTGCTCGCGTAGATGGAATAGGGAGTTGGACATCGAGATATGCATGATATTCCTGGCATTCAATAGTCTTGTAAGCCGTGCATGTGGATAAACATATTCATGCACATGCAGACGATGACACAGATATACAGCATCTGATATTGCATTTACTAATTGCATTACACATTAAAGTATCTGGCATATATATACACACACCTAGTTATGTGGTGACAAGTTTAGTTTCCACGTGGCTATTGGCAGAGCTGGGGACATTTTCCCTCGATGCCACGTGACAGCGACTGTCATTCCGGAGCCATATATATGTTTCAAAAATCTTCAACGAAAATCATCGCAACAAGTGTAGAAAGAGGACCGATGAGACCGGATAACTCTCCTGCGCCATTGAAGTTATTCAGCAGCGTTCGCGCCTTTTCCGAGAACCTTGCCAGTCGGGAAGAAGGAATGCCATCAGGAGCAGAAAAAAAAAATCTTCCAGACGCTGTTATAGAACTGTTATTGTGAGTTTTATCATTATCATCATCACTGACGTTAGTGTGTGGGAAATGAAGAAAGTCCAGACTTACTTTATATCATAATTTTCATGATGATAATAATAATACTAGTGAAAATTATGATAATTATTGTTAATATTATTATCATCATCATTATCCTGTTGATTATCATTATTATGATTATTATTGTTATCGTTTTCATCACTATTCTGAATATTACTATTACTATTATTATTATTATTATTATTATTATTACTAATATTATCATTATTGTTATTACTATTATTGTCATTATTATTTCTATCATTATTATTATTATCTTTAACGTTATTATTATTCTTATAGCTGTTGTTGTTGCTGTTATCATTACTAAAATCATTATTATTATTATCATTATTGTCATTATTATTATCATTATCATTATTATTATTATCCTTATTATTATCATTATTATTATTATTATCATTATTATTATTATTATTATTATTATTACTATTATTATCATTATTATTATTATTATCATTATCATTATTATTTTTATCATTATTATTATTATTGTTATTATTATTATCATTATTATTATTATTATTATTATTATTATTATTATTGATATTACTATTGTCATCATCATCGTCATCATCATCATCATCATTATAGTTCTTGTTATTATCATCATTGTTACTTTTATCTTCATTATCGTTATGAAACAACATGTATGGTGATAATGAAAAATGATAATGATAATGATAATGGTGATGATAATAGTAAATACAATACTGCATTTGAATGCTGATAACGATTGTATTAATGATTGTTATCATCTTGATAGGACTAGTAGTAACTGTGGTAGTATAAATGATGATAATGTTGATAACAGTAATAAAGGCAAGGATAATAATTGAAATAATGATAAAGGATAGTAATGATAAAAGGAAATTGATAGTAATTATAATAATTTTAATGATAATAATGATAGGAAGGATAAGGAGGAGGATAATGATAACATTTATAATGATAACAATAATAAGAAAAATATTCATGACATGGATGTTAATAATGATAGTGATTATATTAATAGTAATGATAATGATAATAATAATGATGATGCTGATAGCAATGATGATAATAGTGATAATGATGATAATGATTATAATAATAATGATGATAATAATCGTACCGTACGATAAAGATGATAATTATAATGATAATGATGCGATGATTGTAACAATGATACGGATAAGAATGATGATGATGATAATCATTATAATGATTATGATGATAATGATTAACAATGATAATGATAATTATAATGATGATAACAGTAATGATAATTATAATACATATGATAATGATGATAATGATGTCAATGGTAACAATAATGATAATAATAGTAACAACAATGATGATGATGATGTCAATGATGGTAATGATTATAAGGATAATGATTATGATAGTAACGATAATAATTATAATAGTAATGATAATAATTATAATAATTATGATAGTAATAATAATAACAACAATGATAATAATTATAAGAATTATATTGATAATGTCAATGATAATAATGATAATGATAATAACAACAATGATAATAATTATTATGATAATCATGATAATAATGATATTAATAATGTCAATAATAATAATGAGTGATAGAGCCAGAGCCAGAGTTAGAGCCATTGCTCGTGCGTGAACAAGAGCGGTATCAAGCGAGCGTGAGAGCCAGAGCGAGAGTAAGACCCAGAGATAGAGCCAGAGCTAGTGCCAGAGTGAGAGCCTGAGTGAGAGTAAGACCCAGAGATAGAGCCAGAGCTAGTGCCAGAGTGAGAGCCTGAGTGAGAGTAAGACCCAGAGTGAGAGTAAGACCCAGAGCTAGAGCCATAGCGAGATCAAGGGCGAGGGCCAGAGTGAGAGCCAAAGCGAGCGTGAGAGCCAGAGCGAGAGTAAGACCCAGAGATAGAGCCAGAGTGAGAGCAAGGGCGAGGGCCAGAGTGAGAGCCAGAGTGAGAGCAAGGGCGAGGGCCAGAGTGAGAGCAAGGGCGAGGGCCAGAGTGAGAGCAAGTGCGAGGGCCAGAGTGAGAGCAAGGGCGAGGGCCAGAGTGAGAGCAAGGGCGAGGGCCAGAGTGAGAGCAAGGGCGAGGGCCAGAGTGAGAGCCAGCGAGCCACGGTCAAGGGAAGCCCGGCGGTGCAGCGGCGCCCTGGCTGCGTGGCTGCGTGCGGGGCTTCCTTGGATGTGTATGTGTGTATGCGTGCATATGTATGGTTGTGTCCGCATACATGGATGAATGTTTCGGGTCATGTGGGCCGACATGTGTGCGCTTTCTGCCCTTCGATCTGCGTTTCTTTATCTATTCACTGCGCACGCCGTTGCGTGGGATGTCAAAATGTGTGAATATATATATATATATATATATATATATATATATATATATATATATATATACATATATAAACACACATACACATACACACACACACACACACATGTGTGTGTGTGTGTGCGTGTGCGTGTGTGTTTGTGGGTGCGTGTGTGAGTACATACACAAACTGACTAAAATTCTGTTAAGTGAACATTTTTGAACACCGATTTTAGCTGCGAGGCAAGTTCGAATATTTTTGTCATTATCCCATCAATTATCATCAAATGAACACCCTTCTTGAGTATTCGGGCGAGGGACGCTGTTTGGAAACGAAGAAACGAAGAAACGAAGGAAAATCAGTCGAGCACCGTCAGAATGATACACCATTCTCAAAAACCTATTTAAAAGGAGTCCACATGCCATAACACATGGACAAGTTCAGTCGTGTCATGACTCTCCCGGATGAGCAGAGTTCGAGGCACAGCCCCGGCGGATGACTGGATGACTGACTGGATGAACGGCGTCCGCGGCTGGAGCGTCTGTTCACGGTCGAGTTCAGGGAGATTTACTTGCTTATGGCCGGTCCCGAGTAAGTCCTTCTCTCCAGGCCTTCAATTGGGAGCAGCTGAGCTTTCCTTTGATCTCAAAATGATAACTGCTGATATTATGATACAGAATAATCGGATTCCCACTGGCCAGCCACGCAAGGTTTTCAACAAAGTGTGAGATCAGCAAGTTGGCTTATATAACGCGGTGAGGGCAACCAGCTGAGCCTTGATACTTCACCATCGCGGATAAACTACATCATGTTATTCTGTAAGTTATACCTACGTTTATAACACACAAGCATATGCACTCACCTTCAACACATCAATTACGGATAAACAGTTAAAGTCATCGATGTAGCATTTGTTTATTTTGTTGGAAGAGTCAGATATCAGCGCCGACGTCACGCCAACCTGAGCCGATCGCTTGACGCTCACCGATCGCGATCTCCAGCTCTGGCTCGTTTTCAGCTAAATATATATATAATATATATATATATATATATATATATATATATATATATATATATATATATATATATTTATATTTATATATATATATACACACATATATATATTTATATATACTTATATATATATATATATATATATATATATATATATATATATATATATATATATATATTATACGTGTAAGCTGCAGCTGCCTCTGTGTGTGTGTATGTAGTGGAAACAGGTATATGCTATCACATCGAGGGTAAATAGCCCTGGCTTGCAGGTGACTTAAGTCTATAATCGACAGGTAGGAGACCGGTCTGTGACTCTATCAAGGACCGCTGACGGAAAGATTTGATGTTGCTTATAGACATCATATTATCTTTCATGCACACACACACACACACACACAGTACAAGTATATGTGTGTGTGTGTGTGTGTGTGTGTGTGTGTGCGTGTGTGTGTGTGCATACACACACACACGTATATATGTCTATATATATATATATATATATATATATATATATATATGTATATATATATATATATATATATATATATATATATATATATATATATATATATATATATATATATATATATATATATATATAAATATTTATATATATACATACATATATGTATATATATATATATATATATATATATATATATATATATATATATATATATATAACATATACATGTATATATGTATATGTACATATACATATATATATATATATATATATACATACACACACCTGTGTCTGTGGTGTATTATTTCCAGTAAAGGTTTTTAGATTAAAAAAGTTGAGTAAAGATATCATAGACCTGTGCTTCGTAAGATGTAAGAGAAGAATCCCCCTGCCCCGCTGACCCTGCCTGTCTTTTCCAGCCTTCGGTAACGCGCGCACTAGACGGAACGACAATTCTTCTAGATTTGTGAGTAACTCTATTTTTTCCTCGAGTGTTCTAGTTTACATTTGTAAGTCTGTAATCGGTATTTTTCTTCGCTTTTTACATATATAACTTTTAATTTCTCTGTGAAATTCTTGGATAATGCTTCAGTCATTTATTTTTCTAGGGGAAGTATATGGAGATTGAGTTCGACCACAATGGCGGTCCCATAGGTGGTAGTATAACACATTGTAAGTATATAATTCTTCCTTACCTGCCTTTCATTGGATATCATATAACTAACGTGATAGGATATCATTATCTATAATTCTGAATGTATGAATAACTCTCCTCTCTCACTCTGCTCTCCGAAGATTTATTAGAAAAAGTAAGTATCCTTTTCTTTGTTGTTGCGTTGATTTTTGAATTTTTAGGGGAAGGGGGCGGGCATTGGAAGATCAGAGAGCTCCTCTTCATTGATACTTTTCATTTATTTCTTGCTATACATGCGTATCTAAAGTGTTTGGCGCAAGGTATCGAAATCAGAAATGTAATCATATTAATTTTATCATACATTTAGACTGTGCAATGACCATTCGTCTTCGCGATTTAAATTTTCGAATAGAACTCATGTGGTCGCAATGGTCGCAATAGGGAGTTGGTGTGGATAATCATCTATATCCACTCTGAATTTAGATATAGATGGTTAAAAGACACACACACACACAAACAGTCTCGAAGGGAAACCAAGATTACATGTAATTTGTTGATCCTCTGACTGAAGATGTACGAGAAGCTCTCTGACCACTCTTCATGCTGGTCCCTCATTTAGTAACTGTTTATGGCGCTGTATACGTTCAGTCTCCGCACTGGTCACTCTTCATCATGGTCCCTTATTTTAGCATCTGTTTACCTTAAGTACTCAAAGTGTACCTGAGTGTCCCCGCACTAATGGCTGATGCCTTGCAGTCCCGGGTGACGGCCCAGCCTCCGGGGGAGCGCAACTTCCACATCTTCTACCAGCTGTTGGCAGGCGCTGACATCCAAACCCTCAGTAAGTTGTGTGGCTTTTATTAAGCCTTTGTTCGCTTTTCATCTTGGAGAAGATGCACTAGAGTGGAGGTGATAATTGGCAGTATACTAGAGTGCCCTTCTTTCGTGTTGAGTGCATATTCGCCTCGAAACAAAATATAGTATTGTCATCATTCGAGTTTTTCCTATTAAACGTTAACATGAACTGCTACTGGTCGCATTGTTCGGGCTTATTGGACATGTGTTTGATGCTGATATCAATATAATAAGCAAAGGCTTCTTGTTAAATCACGTCAATAGTTTACGTGTTTTTTAATGTTCTTTTTCTCCGGCCGAGCGACCCTAGACCTATTTTACAAATAATGTACCGACTCCGGTTAATTGATTGATGATAGTCAGTGATTAATTGATGATAGTCGCCATTAATTCGTGTTATTCTTTGGTTTAGTGATCAAATAATGGATTTAAGGTAGCAAGAGGAGATAATTGCAAATTTATAATTCAATTCTAGTTACTAGAAAAGGACTCCATCAAGACGTACTTTGTCGCTCTAAATGTAAAGAGATAATGCACAGCGGTTGCTTAGGGCAGGCTGTAAGCATCTCCTAAAGCCGTTTGTATTCCAGTGTATCCCCTCGATCCTCACGGAGAAATGTAAAGGTTTCAGCTATTTCTGGAGACGAAGAGGTCCACGTGTATGGCTTCGGCAGCCTTCCTCTGCGCGCTCTCTCTCTTGCCTCCATGATTCATGATGTGTGAAAAAATGTCGTCTTTCTTGGAAACGAATGAGATTCAAGTCACATATGGCCACTGCCGACTCCTGCCTTACAGAAATGCACCAAACTTCTCATAATCATTACATAATACATGAGTTGAAAATCTGATATAATTTTAGAACTCAATGTTAGACTTTAAATTTTATCTGCGCTACTTGGAGTAAATTCTGGGTAGGTTAGTGTTTGTGGGATAAAGGCACATTTGAGTTGATTCTCCGCAGAGTCCTTGAGGCTGCAGAGGAACCTAGACAACTACAACCTGCTGCGCGCGCCTAGGCATTTCCCTACAGACGCACTGGACGACCGCACAGAGTTCAACATCACCAAGGTCTGTTCACTTTCAAATGAATGTTCCTCATGTTTCATTCGTGTAAACAGATAGAATATCAGTCCCGTGCATATACAGCCATGCTTCGAGTGCCAGAGATGTAACAGCAGTGTCTCTCCCGCAGCGTGCCCTAGAAACCCTCGGCCTGGCGTACGAGGAGCAAATGGAGGTTTTCAAGCTCGTTGCAGTCGTGCTCAAGGTCGGCAACCTGACCTTCACGTCCGTTAACAATATTGACGGCACGGAAGGGTGCGCCAACGAGAATGAATATGGTGAGTGGGGGCTGACCGCAGTTACTGAACCCAGGCAGCATGATCTCGGATCTCGGTTTGCAAAGATCTTTGTCCTTTTTCCTTATATTCGAACTGGTGTATATCTTGTATTACGTCTTACATTGTATGAAGCGTATGTAGAGAGAAAATAAGCACAGTGCTTTATTCATACCCGTGTTCATGCTCGAATTTCTATGATTTGGTGAAAATAAACATTAGAAGGCGTTATGTTCCAAACACAAGCCTCTAGAGATTATCCTTTGCATAGTCGAACGCTATCATGTATTTCAATTCCCAAATCACTCTCTTGTAGTATTCTAGGAAATTTGCTTGTCATAATTAAGATCAGAGAATGTAGTGTCTATCACTCTTATTGTTGACATTATTACCATAGCCATCACCATCATCGGCGTCACCACGATTGTCATCATTCGCAGCAGCATCACATAATCGTTGTAATTAAACATCATCGTTATCGCCGTTAATGCATGATCATCATTATTTATAGCGGTGTTGCCTTTATTGATAAACTTGCTATCATTATTACTGCTACTGTCATTATTGCTGTAATTCCCCTTGTTATTCCAGATATATATACCGATATGAACACACGCATTATTGTATACATAAATGAATGATTGAATAAGTCACAGCTGCCCATTTGTCATTGTTCAGTAGTATGTTTACTTTATTACAAAACAATGCTTTATAAAATCAGTAACGTAGCTATTGATTTAATTTGAAAAACATGTTTTAATGGGCCTTCCTTTTATGGAATGTTTGAAATGCGTCATTGAAGAAGCGCGGTACGAGTCTTTGTTTCCCGCAGAGTTGCACGAGGTGTGCGAGCTGCTCTCGTGCGAGGTCTCAGCGCTGGTGGCGGCGCTGCAGACGCGCACGGTGGAGGCGCGCGGAGACACCGTGGTGGCCGAACTCACCGCTGCGGAGGCCACCCGCGCCCGCGACGCGCTGTGCCGCGCCCTCTACAACCGCCTCTTCACCTGGGTCGTCGCCAGAGCTAATGAGGCTATCAAGGTCAGACTCGAGCCATGACGGCTGGCGCGGTCGGCCTTGCTCAAGGTTTACTTAAGGCGTCTTCTGTAAGAGCCACATACATGAGTTGGAAGGTTCTGACATTTTGATTTGAATTTAAAGTAAATAATCTGCTAATAAAGGTCTTTTTGAAAATAATTCTGCAAATATATTTCACAAAATGTCAATCTTTTCCTAACCTGGAAATAACATCCCTTGTCTGAAACCCCCAGAGGTTCTCTGTGGGAGTTTCTTTTAGTTTTTATTTTCATCGTTGAGAGTGATATCTGTCATTTGAACTAGATTAAACAGATTAATTTATACATTAATGACTTTCCAAAATACATATTGGATGTGGGAGTTTCAGAGTTTGGAGCATTATTGTCAAGTATAAATGCTAATGGCAACTCGGCTCCATGCTCTCATCCAGTTGATGACGTTTTCATTACGTAGCGATACAGGATTGGGGGGATTAACTTGTTCTGTCTGCGTATGCACAGAAGTAAGCCTTGACTCCAAAGTCAATGCTGCTCCAGAGGTGCATGAAAAGTCCATCCTGAACGCTGCCATGGCGCATGTGCAGCTGACGGCTGGATTACACTTCAATCCGGATTTAATGTTTATGGCACAACAGAGGACGCCTTTAGTCAGTACACGACAGAGCATTCGCTGACCTCCTCAGGCGAGGACACCTGTTCTTTAGCTAAGGCTTAGTCTTCCAACTGAAGCACGGCTGTGTTTGATTGAGTCTTTATCACGATGGGAATGTTGCTGTTTGTTTGGGTGCCAAAGTGAAATACTGTAGACAGTCAGAATAAGGGACATTTTACCAGGTTTCACAGGTGCTGCTTTCTTGTGACTGTGGCAATAGTACTCGGATAACCTATCGTGGCTATCTTTTCTTCCTCTTATCATAGGTGAGGACGCTTGGCCGCAGGAAGGTGCTTGGACTGCTCGATATCTTTGGCTTCGAAATCCAGGAGACAAACAGTTTTGAGCAGCTGGTCATTAATTTCTGTAATGAGAAACTTCATCAGGTAAGTTCCTTTTGTATTAGATTGGCGTAGAAAGTCCTGTTCACTGTCACTTACCTCCTCTATATCTCGCACGAGCTGTGTGACTCATCGGGAGCTCGCTTAACGAAGGACTTCCGCCCCAGATCGTCACGGAGATCACGCTGAAGGAGGTGCAGGAGGACTACCTGCGGGAGGGCATCGACTGGACGCCCATCGACATTCCAACCAACAACGCCGTCGTGGACCTTATTGAGCAGGTGAGGCTGGCATGGACAGCAGCCACGTGGAGTCGGCTGTTTGCGTGCAAGGGTTGTATAAGGCAATATGAGAAGTGCTCTGTGAGTCCCAGAAGGATGCATGGACGCTGGTAGAAATGTTGTATATCGCTTGTTTCTAATGGGCGAGATAAAGGCAGAAATAAGTTCGGCTTGTCTCCAACAGCGGCAGACCGGTGTGTTAGCTGTGATAGAGGACGTGTGCGCCAGAGTGGGCGGAAGCACCGACGCGTTGCTCCAGCAGCTCTCCTTCTCGTGCGGAGGACATTCTCTCTTCGATATCAAGGGCGGCCGCCATTCCCACTCCGATAACAACATTCCGCACGACTCCTTTAGGTGAGTAAGAATGAGAAGGACTTCAGAAGGGATGCTGCATGACGCTCGAAACTATGCTTCTCCCCCGGGAATTGCAGTCATAACAGTGATGATATGGCAATTGTATTGATGTTGGAAAATGTCTGAATTTTGTTGAATAACTTCGCAGCGCAAGAAATACTTCTGATACGTTTCGAATTAAATATTCACTGGAAAAACATCATGGTGTTTGTAACTGTTTTTACCAATAATAATCAGGAGACCGTGGACGAGATATCAAACTGCTATGTTAAACACGAGAAATGAACAATCAAGGCGCAACAATTATATTAACAACCTCATTCCCTGGAAGAGATGTCTCTGCAAACTGCCCCCGCACATTGGTCTCCATTACACATCCTCGTGAACTACAAACACGTTTTTGCATGTCATCAATATGACCATTTTCAGATTCTGACATTTTGCAACCGTCATTTCACAGAATCCGACACTATGCTGGCTCTGTCACCTACAATGTCCATGGCTTCATCGAGAAGAACTGCGACGGCCTCCACCGCGACCTGACGCGCGCTATGTTTTGCTGCAGCCACAGGATCATCAAGGAACTCTTTCCAGAGGGTATGTCTTCCTTCCCTTAGGGCCATCCAGTTCCTCCTGTATGTCTGTAGTTGCCCCTTTTATCACATGATTGAACAATAAATAAAAGGATAAAGTCTAGGATTACAGTAGGAAGCCAAAGTCACAATTCCGAAGCGACACTTAGAATGGGCAATAAACTTGCTCGGCGGCGCACTAAATGGCCCTGGTTGCAGGCAACCCACGTCGCACCACCCTGAAGCGGCCGGCCACCGTGGGCACGCAGGTCCTCATCTCGGTCTCGTCCCTGATGCGGACCCTCCGCTCCAAGACGCCGCACCTCGTGGCCTGCATCAAGCCCAACGAACTCAAGCAGCCCAGGATCCTGGAGAGCGCGCTCGTTTTGCATCAAATCAAATACCTCGGGTGAGACAGTCTGCAGAAAGTCTCCGGGTGAATCATTGTGATTGGCAAAGGAATCCCACATAAACATATTTTCATGGCAGATGATAACCTTTTCTTTTGTTTTATCGCCATTTTCTAAGAGAGATTGAGTCACATTCCTCCTGGAGAATCCTAATCTCTCCCTCCCTTGCCTTGGCATCCGACTCATCCGCCCCTCCTTGCAGCCTGGTGGAACAGGCGCGAGTGCGGTGCGAAGGATGGGCGTACCGCGCCACACACGAGGCCTTCTTGGCGAGGTACGGCATGCTGTCCTTGCACACGTGGCCGTGCTGGAGGGGGCAGCCGCTCGAAGGGTGCGCGCTGCTCTTGGCCGACCTGCCTCTCACGCCCGCACAGTACACCTTCGGCAGGAACAAAGTCTTCATCAAGAGCCAAAGAGCTGTAAGTATACATATACTGCGCACATTTGCGAGAGAGGGAGAGGGAGAGGGAGAGGGAGAAGGAGGAGAGGGAGAGGGAGAGGGAGGGGAGGGAGAGGGAGAGGGAGAGGGAGAGGGAGAGGGAGAGGGAGAGGGAGAGGGAGAGGGAGAGGGAGAGAGAGAGAGAGAGAGAGAGAGAGAGAGAGAGAGAGAGAGAGAGAGAGAGAGAGAGAGAGAGAGAGAGAGAGAGAGAGAGAGAGAGAGAGAAAGAGAGAGAGTGAGGGAAATGCTGAAAAAGCCTCCATCCGCAGGTGCACGAGTTGGAGGAGTACCGCCGGGAGCGCCTTGAGGACCTGGCGGTACTGGTGCAGAAGACGTACCGCGGGTGGCGTCAGCGGCAGCTCTACCGAACCATGCGGGCGGCGCAGATCACCATCGCCACCACCTGGAGGAGCTGGAAGGTAGGTCGCGACCCGAAGGCACTCACGCACTTCCGTTGCACTTCCGCGGTGGACCGGCTTAGTTCAGTCCGGGTTAGTGTTCGTCAGTCCGAATATCGTTCTGCACTGGGCTGTTTATTTTTCCTATACTTCTGACACGTGTAATAAGATAAAGCAGAACTTCATAATGATGTATACTGCATTCAGTGGTAATACCAGTAGAAATCCAGAGGGTTTTGTTATGCAATTGCCTTCACTTGTTTGTGAGTGAAATCAGTGTTTCTAAAGTATTAACAAATCCACTGATATCATGGATCCAGGAAAACCAAACAAATACGCAATCAGAAAAGATGCTTGTCATTATCCACTGCGGTTAGAGATACGAGCTTTCATATTAAGCTTCCTCTTAAAGTACGACCTTGATCACTGCGGAACTCTGAATTAAATATGCTGTTTACGGAGTCATTAGACGTAACGAGTGAGTAGCTCATCCCCTCGGGTCTTCGGCCTCTGATTTTCCACGTGAGCCGCGACGCCTCGCTTTGATGTTCAGGGACGGGCCACACACGCACACGCACACGCACACGCACACGCACACGCACACGCACACGCACACGCACACGCACACGCACACGCACACGCACACGCACACGCACACGCACACGCACACGCACACGCACACGCACACGCACACGCACACGCACACGCACACGCACACACACACACACACACACACATATCGCATGTGTGTGTATTGATGGAATTAATTAAAATGACTGATGTCGCAACGGCGGTGTGAGAATTTGTTCTGTTTCTAGATCTGATTGCGCAGTACTTTGATTTCCTGTTAATAGGATGTGAAAATGTATGACCAAACAAAAAATGTCCCAAGAGAGAACTAAAAATATAGCAGACACACTTACGACGAAGAACACGCGATACATATATATATATATATATATATATATATATATATATATATATATATGTGTGTGTGTGTGTGTGTGTGTGTGTGTGTGTGTGTGTGTGTGTATGTGTGCATACATATATATATATATAGTTACAGTTATAGTCCTATTTACAGCATTGTTATAGTTATAGTTATTTTTCATTATATTGTGTCAGAGTGTCTTTGATTCTTTTTAACACACCGAGTAAGCACCGTGGCCAATAATAGGCAACATTGCATGCATCTAAGTAAGTTCATACATGCATGATTATTTTCATCAAGTAGCTGATGGGTAATATCAGCCCACTTAAAACATCATTGTTTCATGTGCACCTTTTGTCCCTGGTTGGTGGCGGCGTGAGCGCAGGCGGGGCGCGCTGCGGTAAGTACTGATGGCTGCTGTCTTAAGCTCTCGCGTTGATTAAGCTCTTCCGAGGTCGGCTTTTTCTCCTCGCAAACCCAGCCGTTCTCTTCGGCATTTCCATAACAGGAGTCCATCACGCAGCTCAGTTCAGCTCATCGAGATGTGCGAGCGCAATCTCCGCCCTGCCCCCTGCAATGGCTCAGCTTCAAGCTATCTCATCTCCTAAACTGCATCATGCTTTGCGATTGCACTATGTCACTTGTTTTGTCGTGCGCCTTTGTAGGACAACCAGGCTCCGTGGAGACAAGTGCTTCCTTTGGGCTATTTGCGATTATCATCGGCCGTTTGTTCACATAAAGTTGATTATTATTGCAACAATACCCTTGCCAGCTAAGCGCTGCTATAGAAATAGCTGATATAGAGCTGTACTGGCGTAAT
>BOPN01005234.1:69909-72409 GCA_017312705.2 Penaeus japonicus
ACGGTGCTAATTGTCAGAATTAGAGAAAGGGTAAAAAAGTCAATATTAACAAAGGCAAAAAGGGATACAAGAAGGTTCAATGGCGGATGGTGAGGCCAGGACAAGATAAAGAAAGATAAAACAAGCCTTTCTTTTTTAATCATACGGTCTTTACAGAGAGAAAAAATGTATCGCCAAATTAATCGGAAGCAGCAGAAAATATATAAACATATATGTTAATAATAATGATAGTGATAATGAGGATTATAGTCAAGATAATAGTAATAATGTAATGATAACAGCGGTGATGATAAATGTAATAATAATGTAAGGAATAATGATAATGATTATATTACTTATGATTATAAAAACAACAAGGACAACAAGAAGCATAATAATAATTAAGCAAGTACAGTATATCTTAAACCGACCAAATGGCAAATGTATGGGTCGTGTTAACGATAGTTTCACAGATTCAAATCAATGCTTTCGTAATATTTCTTGAACAAGTTATCAATAAATGTGTGAGTTCGAAAGTTACCAGCCTACCTACGTGCTAAGACGCTTCTCAAACCCCCCTCAGTTCGTGCCGATCCTGCTGGTGGTCTCCACGAACTCCCTGCTGGTGCTGGACCAACGGACGCTGCAAGTCAAGTACCGGATCCCCGCCCACGACATTCAGCGGATCTCCCTCTCGCCCTTCCTTGGTGAGCGTCCCTTCCTTACGCTACTCGAATTCCCTCGGACGAACAGAAAGGCCGAAATTCTAATGTATTTACTATGGGAGCTTCATTCTTACGGTGTTATGGTGCAGGGGTATTGTTAACTTAGGAAAATGTTTCAATGCTTTCTTGTTTCCAGCTGATACCAATGGCTACCTGGCGTGAAAGAGGCCTAGAGGCCGCGCCCCTCTTTTGTAGCTTTGAAGCTGTTTTTTTAATATGCATTGTGTTCGTAGGTTATAATAAAATCAATTCCTCAGTAAAATTATATGAATTAATGGTAACATAATATATGACACGTTTAAAAAAGCAGTGGATCGCAAGAAAATAATATATCAAAAGCCATGGGTTCAGTGTCTGAAACCCAAAATCTTCATCTGAACAGTATATTGTTTCTCCATTTAGATGTTAGTTTAGATATTAATGCATTATAAGTAGATAATCTAGAACACCTTTATCATACAAAACAAATATGTATTTTTTCGTTACCTAAGAAATTACTTGGGAAAATATAGCATATAGAACAGAGAATTGTCAATTACATGGGAAGCAGGCAGCGCCATGGGTACTCCTTACTCCCTGATATTAAAGATCAATGGCTCTTTGAACTAGAACCCTCACTTGCATTGCTGAAGCTACCACAGTAACGCAAACAGTGGTTACCACTCCAGGGTTTTCCAGAGTGCTGAGGTCTGTTATAAAATGGTTTTGTCTCCCCAACAGGTTCATTTCAAAACCTCTCGTCCTTTGTCCGTTCAGTGACAGCACCAATGTGTTTTTTTTTCTTGGAAAGACTAAGATGGTAGGTTTGTGCTTGGTATTTGTGAATATAATCGATTTACAACCACCTGACAACCCCTATGATGCTTCAATCCTTCAATCGCAAAATGCTTATTGCAGCTGATGCACTTCTGTCATGACAGAAGTGCATCTTGCAGGAGGTCTTAGAAGCCACGAATACATATTGCATAGCTCAACTAGCTGGAGACTCAGAATCCCATCAATGCCCCGCACTCAACTCAGGAGTGACAAGGAATAGCTCATTAATTTTGCCCTACCTACTTGACCCAGAGAAAACTGTATACCGAGCAAGGTGCTCACTCAAATCCATATGAGTTGTATCAAAGACCGGAACAAACTGGATTTACTCCTAGCAAATCCACAATAAACTATATGTTTGGATTTTGATTCACGATAGAGCACAGGACTTTCTTCTGGAATGCTTTTTGCAGCAGCTCTTTTTGTTGGATTATGGGACGTTAGCAGGACAAGTGTTCGACCAGTGGCTGTACCATAAGACCAGAGTACGACACCTATTATCCCATATTCTAGAACTGTCAGTCCAGCTATTAGGACACTTGGCTCAACTCTCTGAGGATTTTCTCTTCCAGAGACAATCTTGGGTGGAGGAAGCCTGTAAGACGATCCCGAAAGTTAGGGTTTGTGTTTATCAGTCAAACCTGTCGTGAGGTATCTAGGTGGATGTGGGAATAAGCCCTTCTTCGCATTAGCCCCTACTGTTTTACTGATATGTGCTTTAGATTCAGTTTATAACATTTGCGTGAAAATGACTGACCTGTGTTCTCTCCTTTAAGTCCACAGAGAAGACCTCTGATCTGTGTGTTTAAATCCGTAAAGATGGGACTAAGCATAAAAGAACGTCGTAGTTGGTGTTATTCTTAAACTTTTGAATTCCTAAAACTTACAAAACAAAAGCAATGACCGTGGTATGACATCCTTGCCATATGTTCAGTCATTCATTCCCAGTGTCTCTTGCAGACGACATTGCTGTCCTCCAC
>BOPN01005235.1:0-2500 GCA_017312705.2 Penaeus japonicus
TTCTATATATATATATATTTTTACATCGATATTTTTCTTTCTTTTCTATATTCTTTTCATATCTATATATATGTATATATTTTTTTTTTTTTATCAAAGATTCAATCATTTTTGTATGTCTTCTCTATTTTGAAATATCACATATTGTTCTCCTGTATATGTGTATATGTAATATATATATATATATATATATATATATATATATATATGTATGTATATTTGTATACATATATTTATTTGTTTATTTTTATTTTATTTTATTCATTTATTTATTTATTTTTGAAGGAGGAGACAGATCACTCCAACTTGATCTATAAAGCTATTTTTATACGAGCTGCTTATCTATTGTATCGACATATATGACTACTTACCTTTCTATCTATCGACAATCCTATCATTCAACCTATCAATCTCTATCTATCTATCTGTCAAACTACCTACTTACCACTCGTTTCCCTACTTACTATCTATCTATCTATATCTATTTTTTCAGCTAAAAAGATAATAAATACCTACGCATAGATACTTACCACACCTTCCTCAATCTCCTTTCTATCTATCTATATCTATCTATCTATATTTATCTATCTTTCTATATTTATCTACCTATCTATATTTATTTATCTATATTTATCTATCTATATTTATCTATCTATCTATATTTATCTACCTATCTATATTTATTTATCTATATTAATCTATCTATATTTATCTATCTATCTATATTTATCAATCTATATTTATTTATCTATCTATATTTATCTATCTATCTATATCTATCTTTCTATATTTATCTATCTATATTTATCTATATTTATCTATCTATCTATATTTATCTATCTTTCTATATTTATCTATCTATATTTATCTATCTATCTATATTTACCTATCTATCTATATCTATCTATCTATATTTATCTATCTATATTTATCTATCTATATATATTTATCTATATATATATATATTTATCTATCTATCTATATTCATCTATCTATCTATATTCATCTATCTATCTATATTTATCTATGCATCTATATTTATCTATCTCTATGTTTATCTATCTATATTTATCTATCCATCTATATTTATCTATATTTATCTATCTATATTCATCTATCTATATTCATCTATCTATCTATATTTATCTATCTATATTTATCTATCTATCTATCTATATTTATCTATCTATCTATATTCATCTATCTATCTATATTTATCTATCTATATCTACTTATCTATATTTATCTATCTATATTTATCTATCATCTATATTTAGCTATCTATCTATCTATATTTATCTATCTATCTATATTCATCTATCTATCTATATTTATCTATCTATCTATATTTAGCTATCTATATTTATCTATCTATATATATTCATATATCTATAGTCATCTATCTATCTATATTCATCTATCCATCTATATTTATCTATCTATCCACATATATCTATCTATCCACATCTATCTATCTATCTATCTATCATATTTATCTATCTATCTATATTCATCTATCTATCTATATTTATCTATCTACATTTATCTATCTATATTTACTTATCTATATTTATCTATCTATCCATCTATATTATCTTTCATCTATATCTATCTATCTATATCTATCTATCTATATTTATCTATCCATCTATATTCATCTATCTATCTATATATATTTATCTATCCATCTATATTTATCTATCTATCTATATCTATCTATCTATCTATCTATCTTTCTATTCCCTCTGCTGATATTCCCTAAGCAAAGAGACAGCAAGGCCTCTCTGGGCTACCGATTACCATGTGTTGCCACGTCGCTTCGTGTGCAGTAATTGCAAGGGCGGCCAACTTGCAACAGATTGCATTTAATAGCCAATAGTTCAATAGTTGCGATAGATCGATAGATAAATAGATGGATTAAGAGATAGGTCGTTTCTATTGGTGAATGGGTTGTTCTATTGACGCGACGATTCATTGATAGATAGATAGTTTGATAGATATGTAAATTTATAATTTTGATAGATGTACAGATAGACAGTGCCATACAGATAGAACAGATAGATAGCCAGATCAATAGATAGATAGCTAGATCAACAGATAGATAGATAGATAGATTAGTGAAGAGGTAGTTGAAGGCTCCATTAAGTAAGTAACAAGGCTATTACTAGAATTAAGATCTTAATGAAATGGCACAAACGCTTGTAAAGTTTTTCATTTGTTAAGAAAGAAATTAGAGAAAATGAATAAAAGGTAATTTTGATATCCATCTCTATAGTAGGTATGGTAATGATGCCTTGGATATTGATATTATTATCATTGTTATTATTAGTATTATTAACACTATTACTTTCACTATCATTACTGCCATTATTGTTAATGTAGTTATCACTCTTGTTATCATTATCATTGTTGTTATCATTAGAATCATTTTCACTGTCTTTGTTCATATATCCGCTTTTGTGTTATTTTTATCAATGGTATTATCTTTATCGCTATTGCC
>BOPN01005235.1:12500-17500 GCA_017312705.2 Penaeus japonicus
TTTAGTACACGGGTGGGAAACGGCGATAACGAAAGCGTTTAACGGTTTTCTGTCTCTCTCTCTTCTTTCTTTTCTTGTTCCCTCTCTCTCTCTTCTCTCCCTCTCTTTCTCTCTCTCTCTCACTCTCTCTCTCTCTCTCTCTCTCTCTCTCTCTCTCTCTCTCTCACTCTCCCTCACTCTCTCTCATTCCCTCTCCCTCTTCCTCCCTCTCTCCCTCACTCACTCTCCCTCACTCTCTCTCACTCGCACCTTCTTTCTCTCTCATCTCCGACTTCCACCTGGATCGACCTTTCTCTCCTCGCTCTCTCTCTCTCTCTCTCTCTCTCTCTCTCTCTCTCTCTCTCTCTCTCTCTCTCTCTCTCTCTCTCTCTCTCTCTCATTTGTTAATAAAACCCTCTTTTCTGGTACTCGTCGCCCCCTCCTTGAACATTCTAGCTCTCGTGAACAAAAGCTTAGGTTCATGTTTTATTTCTCTTCATCAGGAAATTACGGGCTAGTGTTTGCTCTCTTACTCTTAGTCTTGAAAAGGAATCAAGATTTTTGCTCAGGACAAACGTTTAAATCATCTTTTTTTATCCTAAAGGTAATTGTTTCTTTGTGTGTGTGTTTTTTTTTTTTTATCTTTTTTTATCTTTGTTTCACGTTGGAAAAAAAAGATAGTGGAGATTATCCTCCCTGCTTAGCTTTGATCTTGTAATCTGAGTTATCTTTATCAATGAGAATACATATTTAGCGACTTATAGAACTGCATTTTCTTTGGTCTACCTCTGAAGAATGTCTTGTGTTTCATAAATATCAGATTTGAATTTTGGAAGTAAAGGAAATTAATTATGATATAAAGAAGAAGAAAAAAAATCCCTAAAAAAGAGAAAGAAAATTAGCCAACATAACCAAGAGATAAAGGCTATCATAGAATGATAAAAGGAAAAAGAGAGGAAAAGAGAGACACATGCACGCGCACACACGCACATGCACACATGCACACACACACACACACACACACACAAACAAATCACCACCCTACCTCCCCTCCTACCCACCCCTACCCTCTCTCACCATCCCTCCCCTCTTCCTCTGCCCTCCTCCCTCCCTCCCTCCCCTCTTCCTCTGCCCTCTTCCTCCCTCCCTCCCCTCCCTCTCTCCTCTCCCCTACTCCCTCCCTCCCCTCTCCCTCCTCTCCCCTTCTCCACTTTCCCCTCTCCCAGCTCCCTCCCTCCTCCCCTCCCCCCTCTCCCCGCTCCCTCCCTCCTCCGCTCCCCCCTCTCCACTCTCCCCTCTCCTCGCTCCCTCCCCTCTCCCTCCCCTCTCCCTCCCTCCCCCCTCTCCTCGCTCCCTCTCCCCTTCCCCCTCTCCCTCCCTCCCAGGCAAGCAAATGGACCCGGACAGGCAGGTGGATCCAGACAAACGACGGAGGGAATTAGGTGAACCCAGATGGAGCAAGATATATATATATATATATATGAAAAAAAAATGCAATAAAAAAAAAATAAAAAAGAGAGAAAAAAGAGATAAAAGGACCAAAAGACCCGAACGTAAATTCACTAGACAAATGCTTACTAAGAGAAGGTTGACTCTGACAAACACGTGCCTTTGGGGGGGAAGGGGGGAGGGGAGGAGAAGGGAGGGAGAAGGGGGGGGGGGAGGGGAAGGCGTGAAGATAGAGGGAGGGAGGGAGGGGAGGCGAGGGCGTGAAGATAGAAGGAGGGAGGGGAGGGGGAGGGGAAGGGGGAGGCGAGTAGGTAGAAGGAGGGAGGGGATAGTGGAAGGGGGAGGCGAGAAGGTAGAAGGAGGGAGGAGAGGGGTAAGGGGAGGCAAACACGTACCTTTGGGGGGGAAGGGGGGGAGGGGAAGGCGTGAATATAGAGGGAGGGGGGGAAGGGGGAGGCGAGAAGGTAGAAGGAGGGAGGGGTGAGTGGAAGGGGGAGGCGGGAAGGTATACGGAAGAGGAGGGGAAGGGGAGGTGGGAAAGAAGAGGAAGGGGGAGGGGGGAAAGGGGAAGGGGGAGATTGGAAGGCAGAGGGTAGAGAAGGAGAAGGGGAGGTGGGAAAGGAGAGGGAGGGGGAGGGGGGAAGGGAAGGGGGAGATTGGAAGGTAGAGGGAGAGAGGAGGATGAAAGTATCAAAAAGGGGGAGGGGGAGGGAGGAGGGTGAAGGCATGTACAAGGGGCGGGGGGGGGGGGGGGGGCGTGAAGGCAGAGAGAGGTAGACAGAGGTAAATGGAAGAGGGGAGAAGGTAGTGATGGACGGCGGCCAGGTGGGAGGGAGGGAGGGGTTGAATATAGCGTTGAAGGAGGAAGGGAGGGAGGGAAGGAAGGAGGGAGCGAGTGGTGAATATAGCGGTGGAAGGAGGAAGGGAGGGAGGGAGGGAAGGAGAGGTGGAAGGAGGAAGGGAGGGAGGGAGGGAGGGAAGGAGAGGTGGAAGGAGGAAGGGAGGGAGGGGTGAAGATAGTGGTGGAAGGAGGAAGGTAGGGAGGGAGGGAGGGAAGGAGAGGTGGAAGGAGGAAGGGAGGGAGGGAGGGAAGGAGAGGTGGAAGGAGGAAGGGAGGGAGGGGGGAAGGAGAGGTAGAAGAAGGAAGGGAGGGAAAGAGGGAGAGGTGGAAGGAGGAAGGAAGGGAGGGAGGGAAGGAGAGGTGTAAAGAAGGGAGGGAGGGAGGGAGGGAAGGAGGGAGGGAAGGAGAGGTGGAAGGAGGGAGGGAGAGGGGGAGAGAGGGAGGGAGGGAGAGAGAGTGGACAAAGGACGCAGGTGAAAACAAAGTGACACCAAGATATATATATCTACTTTAACTTCTTTTCAATACTTTTTTTTCCTTTTTTTTAGGTTTTGTATTTTCAAAAGTTTGTAACTAATGTATGGGGAGGGGAAGGGGTGGTAACAAGGTGTGTTACGAACATGTTATGTCTATGTAGGCTTGAGTGTGCGTTTGTGTAAGTCAGGGTTCAGGCGTATATGAGGAGTGGCTGTGGTGTGCTTGTGTGTGTGTTTGTGTGCTTGTGTTTGTGTGTGCGTGTGTGTGTGTGTTGTGTGTGCTTGTGTGTGTTTTTGTGTACTTGTGTGTTTGTGTGTGTGTGTGTGTGTGTATGTGTGTGTGCTTGTGTGTGTGCGTTTGTGTGTTTGTGTGCGTGTTATTATGTGCTTGTGTGTGTGTTTATGTGCTTGTGTATGTGTTTGTGTACTTGTGTGTTTGTGTTCTTGTGTGTGTGTTTGTGTGTGTGTGTGTGTGTATGTGTGTGTGTTTGTGTGTGCCTGTATGTGCGTATTCAGGTGTGTGTGTGTAAGTTCGTAAATGTAAGTGTAAGTATGTCAAGGATTTTATGTATAAACTTTGCCAACATATTTGCATAAGATTCTGAATCTGAATATACTGATCCATCACCTACGCAAGATTTTGAAGATGAAGCTGCAATTGAAAACATGCAAATCATTATGGTAATCATTGACTTATGTTGCCATGCATGATTTATATTTCATGCATCATTTGCCTAAGATAAATATTTTCCAATAATTCGTAATTCATCTATCATACAACACGTGATCTATCGTAATTTTGCGTTCCATTGTTGCGGAAAATAACAATAATGATGAATATTGTATAACGAAAATCTAATCTTAGACCATTCTGTTATAATTTACCAATCATGATGCATCATGTTTTATCAATAAATCTATCACTCATCCATCAAACAGCATGTCTTCTTCGGTTCCCAATTTCATAGAAAAAATATATATATATTTACTGATAGAGAGAATTATTTACTAATATTTACTGATAGAGATAATTATTTACTAATATTTGCTGATAGAGATAATTATTTACTAATATTTACAGATAGAGATAATTATTTACTAATATTTACTGATAGAGATAATTATTTACTAATATTTACTGATAGAGATAATTATTTACTAATATTTACTGATAGAGAGAATTATTTATTAATATTTACTGATAGAGAGAATTATTTACTAATATTTACTGATAGAGAGAATTATTTACTAATATTTACTGATAGAGAGAATTATTTACTAATATTTACTGATAGAGAGAATTATTTACTAATATTATTTACTGATAGAGATAATTATTTACTAATATTTACTGATAGAGATAATTATTTACTAATATTTACTGATAGAGAGAATTATTTACTAATATTTACTAATATAGAGAATTGCAATCTGGTGTTCCCATGTCGCTCAGGAGCCTCAACACCACAATAAAAAAACAAACAAAAAAACATGAAGTGTTACCATGACAACAGCGAAGATCAGGGCATCAAATTTTATCTATTTAACTATTTTGATGCATTATTATCATCATCCTCTATTTATTTATCATTATGATCATAGTTGTTGTCACTATCATTATCGTTATTACTATTAGCACTATGATTATCATATCATCATTCAGGTGTGCCAGTCGACCAGTAACTAAGACAAAAAAAAAAAAAAAAAAAAAAAAAAAAAAAAATCAAACTTCTTATCTTTCAATTAGAGAGATAACAAAAACACCCAAAATGAACCCTTTCTTTCCTTCTATTTCATTTGAAGACACCGAAGGCACGGCGCGGCGTCGGAAAGCCCAAATCGCCCAAAATCGCCCCCCCCCCCCCCCCCTCCCCACCGATATATCCCAAAGCGGCGAGCATATGTTGCCTATATTGCAGCATTAGCAGAGAGCAGCAGCAACAGCAACGGCAAGCAGCAGCATCATAGTTGGCTGTACTGCATCTTGCTCGTTGCGGTCGGGGCGAGACCGAAATTAGAATCATTAGCAGAATTTGGAGGCTTTGGGCGCCATGCAAGCTTGCTGTATAATCTCAGTCTGAGAAAGGAGGGTCTAGAACGCCTGTTTGTATAGGAATTGTTATGCCGGAAGGTTAGCGGTGACTGTGGCGGAGGTTTGGCTTTAAAGGGGGAGAGCGGCTCTGGTATCTGTTCTGATAAGAAGTGAGTGTTCGTTTGATAGGTGGTGTATTTCTTTTGATATAAACGGATTGTTG
>BOPN01005235.1:22500-30000 GCA_017312705.2 Penaeus japonicus
TTCTATATGTCTTTATCATGATGACCTCATGTGTACGCAATGTACACGTCCTTTTTTTTTTTTTTTTTTTTTTTTTTTACCTATACTACCTATATGTTGAGACTTGTATGTAAGAGTCAAAGTATATTTATATCCTGCTATGTTAGTTTTCAATAGTTAGTGGAAGTATTGTTTTAATCTTTTATGCTCGTTCTCATTTATTGATATGTTTGCAAATTGAACCATTGTTTGTATGTTGACAAAAAAAAGGGTTTTGCATTGTCCCTTTTAGTGCTATAGAGTGTTATAGTGAACTTCGTTTGGTTTTAGTTTTTTAAGCTGTTATCTTCCTACTCATCATATAAAATGAATGTATTTGAATATTGAGAAGTATTTGCAGATGTGCATAGACTTCCTTTATTTCTAAATACGAATATATGAAATTGAGTGTGAATATATACATAAACTTGCCTTGCACCTAGATACAAATATATACGAATATCGATAGAGGTATTTTAGTAAATATCAATAAACCATTTTTTTTAATAATGGTCGGGAGAATCACCGCACTAAACTCCATTTCCTCCTCCGAAAAAAAACACGAAAAGAACTGGGAAAATAACGCTAATAACTGAACTGGTCCGGGACATTCAGTTGAAAACACCAGTTTAAGGTGATTAAGGTCCCTAATCATGTTGTTTACCACTGTCATTCAGTGATCTAGCGTGGGATTGCTATTCTGCAATATTGCGTCGACTCCATTAGCATTGAAGTATTTGCAACGGAAAGAAAATTCTGATCCCTTTTGGTGCGAGAAGAGCGAATGAGTTTGTGGCCATTGGCGTGTGTGTGTGTGTGTTTGTATGTGTGTGTGTGTGTGTGTGTGTGTGTGTGTGTGTGTGTGTTATTGTGTGTGCATGTGTGTGTGTGTGTGTGTCTGTGTTATTGTGTGTGTCCGTGTGTGTGTGTTTGTGTGTCAGTTTATGTGTGTGTGTGTGCTATTGTGTGTGTGTGTGTGTGTTTGTGTGTCAGTTTATGTGTATGTGTGTGTGTTTGTATGTATGTATATGTATGTATGTATACGTATACATGTATGTATACGTACGTGTGTGTGTGTAATCATATAAGAGCTATGTGTTAGCAAGGCATCTCTCCTTCCCCGTATAAATCTGGAATGAGATGTAGAAGTAGACTCACTTCCCAACTCTATTCCCCAGCGGTCATCACTTCAGCTCGGGAGAGGAAAAAAAAAAAAAAGAAAAAAAAAAAATTAGAATTGAGAGGAACATCTGTTGTAAACAAAGTTCTGGTCCGATTCATCAGGGGAGACTCTTGTATGTAGTTGCGCTTGTGATTTAATGACGAAAATGATGGGACTTTTTCGCCCTTGTGTCTGTGTGGGTGTGGGTGGGAGGGGGGGGGAGGGGGGTGATGTGTTGGGGTGGGTGGGAAGGGTGAGGGAGGGGGGTTCTGTGTTGGGGTGGGTGGGGGGGATGTTGGTTTGTGTAGGGGGAGGGGGGAGGGTTACGTGTGTGTTTGTTTGTGAGTGTATGTGTGTTTGTGTGTGTGTGTGTGTGTGTGGATTTGTGTGCGTGTGGGTTTATGCATGTGTCTGTGTCTGTGTGTGTTTGTGTATGTGTATGCGAGTATCAGCGTGAGTGAGCGTATGTGCATTTGTACGCCAACGCTTGCGTGCGCTGTGTATACATACATCTATATCTCCGAACCAATTTTATCTGCCTTCACAAAAAGTACCTACCTGCAGTCCATTTCCAAAATCCTCTCAAAGCATATTCCGAATAGTCTCTCGAGAAACATTTAACACAGCTCGTCGTCCCCAGTGGTGTTCCCCCCCCCCCACCCACCCGAACACAGAACCCCTCCCCACCAACCCCAACACAGACCCCCCCCTCCCACCCCAACACAGAACCCCCTCCCCCACCCACCCTCACACAGAACCCCCCCACCCACCCGAACACAGAACCCCACTCACACCCCCACACACAAACCAAAATCCCCCCCCCCACCCACCCCAACACAGAACTCCCACTCCCACTCCCACCCGAACACAGAACCCTCCACCCACCCCCACACACAAACCAACATCCCCCTTACCCACCCCAACACAGAACCCCCCATCCCCCTCCACCCACCCTAACACAGAACCCCCCACCCACCCCCACACACAAACCAACATCCCCCTTACCCACCCCAACACAGAACCCCCCATCCCCCTCCACCCACCCCAACACAGAACCCCCACCCACCCCCACACACATAAGCCAACATCCCCACCCCACCCCAACACAGAACCCCCCCCACCACCACCCACCCCAACACAGAACCCACCCCCACACACAAGCCAACATCCCCCCCACCCACCCTCACAGAACCCGGACGTGTGTGTGTGTGTGTATGTGAGCATCCGCGACTAAGAGCGACTATCAAAGGGAGAGAGAACCAGATGCTGCATCTCCGTCACCCTAGAGAGGTGGAAAAGAGCTTCGTTGTAATACTTCTCTTGTCTTGTCTAGATAGGGAGGGAGGGAGGGGGTGGGTATGGAGGGAGGGAGGGAGGGAGAGAGGGAGGGAGGAAGAGAGGGAGGGAGGGAGGGAGGTGGGTGGGTGGGAAGGAGGGGGGGAGGGAGGTGGGTATGGAGGGAGGGAGGTAGATGGGTAGGTGGGTATGTATGTAGGTAGGTAGGGAGGGAGGGAGGTAGGTAGGTGGGTAAATAGGTAGGTAGGGAGGGAGGGAGGTAGGTATGTAGGTAGGGAGGGAGGGAGGGAGGTAGGGAAGGAGGGAGGTAGGTAGGTAAGAAAGGAGGGAGGGATGTAATTAGGTAGGTAGGGAGGTAAGAATTCAGGGATGTAGATTAGGTAGGTAGGTAAGAAGGGAATAAATGAGGGTGGGAGAAAAGGATGTAGGTAGGTGGTTAGGTAGGTAAGTAAATAAGTAAGATGGAGTTAGGAAGGGAGAGAAGGAGAGAACGATGTTGTTAAGTAGGTAATTAAATAAGCAAGTAGGTAGGTAAGAAGGAAGAGAGTGAGGTAAATAGGTAGTTAAACAGACAGGTAGATAAGTAGGTAAGTAAATTTTATCATAACCCATTCATTCAACTTTTTAATGTTTTTTTAATGTTTTCTTGTTTTTTTGTTTGTTTTTTTGTTTGTGTTTGTTGTTAGAAAGAACAAAGAAAATATATGTCAAGGACGAGAGGCGTTGGGTGGGGGCGGGTAGGTGAAGGGGATTGGGAGTCGGGGGATGGGGATAGAGGGGGGAAGGGTGTTTGGTTGACGGATGGATGTACTTTATATGCAAACGCTGTTCAAAAGGGGTCTTTGTGAGTTCGTCTGTCTTTTTCTATTAGGTTTTTTCTCTCTTCTCTCTCTCTCTGTCTCTCTCTCACTCTTTCGCTTACTCTTTCTCTCACTTTCTCTCTCGCTTACTCTTTCTCTCACTTTCTCTCTCGCTTACTCTTTCTCTCACTTTCTCTCTATCTATCTATTTAGCTCTCTCTCTCTCTCACTCTGTCTTTCTCTATCTCTCTTTCTCTTTCTCTCTCTCTTTCTACCTCTCTCTTTCCTTCTTTCTCTCTCTCTTTCTCTCGCTCTCTCTTTTTCTGTCTCTCTTTCACTTTTTCTTTCTCTTTTCCTCTTTATGTGTCTGCCTGATATTGTATCCATTCATTAATTCATTCACCCATCAATCCATCTATCCATCCTTCTACCCATCCAACCAACCACCCACCCATCCATCCATCTATCCATCCAACCATCCATCCATCCATCCAACCATCTATCCATCCAACCATCTATCCATCCATCCATCCAACCATCCATCCATCCATCCAACCATCTATCCATCCATCCATTCATCAAACCATCCATCCACCCATCCATCCATCCATCCATCCATCCATCCATCCATCCATCCATTCACCCACCCACCCATCCACCCACCCATTCATCCATCCATCCATCCATCCATCCATCATATACAGATAAATCTCTCAAATCCCAGATTCAAACAGACAAAAAAACGAAAAAAAAAACGAAACGAGAAGACACCGAAACGAAACACAGAGAAAAAAAACAAACAACACAAACACTCATTTAAAACAAAGAGTAAAGATGTCAAGCGAATCAAAATTAATACAATCTCCCCAGACGAGTTGCTCGGAGTGTTTGAAAATGTTTCGCTCACTTTGGCAGGTGTCTGGACCAAGATAAACTTCCGAATTACAAAGTTTGCCTCAAACTTGTTTATTTTCCGCGTACAAATTGCCGGACAAACTCAATTGGGTAAACCTCCTGGGCATTTCTTTGTCTAAATATCTTGTCAGTTGCGGGATTGTCTCTATAACTTTACCGGTTGTGAAATACCTTCATTAGTGGAGCTTGTTCATATATTTCGAGAAAGAAAAACTTTTTTTTATGATTGTTTATGTTTCTTTATTTATTATTATTATTTTTTTTCTTTCTTTTTTTTTGGGGGGGTGTCATTCGCTCTCTATTTCTTTTTTCTTTTTTTCTTTCACGTTCTCCCTCCCTCCCTCCCCCCCTCCCTCAGCCTCCCTCCCTCCCTCAGCCCCCTCCCCACCTCCTACCACCTCCCTCCTACCCTCCCCCCCCCCTTCCTACCCTCTCTTCCTCAGCCTCCCCCCCTCCCCCTAACCCCCTTCCTCTCTCTCTCCACACCTTATCTGAAGTAATCTTAAGTAACTAATCGCGCGAAGGGGAACTTGGATGGAGTTTCCCCTTGTCTTCGAGAGACGTTTTAAGGAACAGCTGAACAACGGGATCGGTTTGTTTACTTCAAGCACTTTTGGCGCGAAGACGAGAGATTGGTTGTTTGGCTTCGTTTGTTGTGGTTTGTTGTGGTTGTGTGTTGGGGGGGGGGGGTGTGTGTGTGTGGGGGGGGTGGTTGTGTGTTTGTGGTTGTGTGTGTTTGTGTGTGTGTGGTTTGTTGTCGTTGTGTGTGTGTGTGTGGTTGTGTTTTGGTTGTGTCTGTGTTATGTGTAAGTTTGTGTGTGTATTGTGTGTGGTTGTGCATTTGCTTGTTTGTAAGTTTTTTGTGTGTGAGTTTATTTGTTAGTTTGTGTGTATGTGTGTGTGGTTACGTGTATGCGTGTTTGTTTGTGCGTGAGTATGTATGAATATGAGTGATTGTAATTGCGTGAGTGAGAGTTTTCCTGTACGTGTCCATGAGTGTGCTTTTATGAGCAGGCAAGTGTTTGCGTGTGAGTATGCATGCCTGTATGTGTGTTTATATGTGGGTTTGTATGTGTATGAGGATTGGAAGAATGATATTTTTCGTTTCAATTTCCATTAATGCCGCCAGTGACTATTGCTCTCAACATAATAAACGTTTTCATATAACCAAAACAATTTCGGTGTAACATGAATATAACATGAATGACAGGAATAAATCTTTTCCTTTTAATTTCTATTTTTGCAATAACCGTTAAAAAAAAAGAATAAAAGATAGAGAGAAAGACAGTAAGAGAGAGCGAGATGAATATAATCAGAGAAAAAGAGAGAAAAATAGAAAGAGAAAGGGAAAGGCAAGACAGAAGAAAAGGAGAAGAGAGTTTGTACCCTAGTGATAGTCTCTCTCTCCCTCCCTCCCTCCCTCCCTCTTTCTCACTCCCTCCCTCTCACCCCCTCTCTTTCTCTATCTCTCTCTCCCTATCTCTGCCTCCCTCTCTCTCTCTCTCTCTCTCTCTCTCTCTCTCTCTCTCTCTCTCTCTCTCCTCCCTCCCTCCCTCCCTCCCTCTCTCTCTCCCTCCCTCCCTCCCTCCCTCTCTCTCCCCCCTCTCTCTCTCTCGCTCTCTCTTCCTGTAAAGACAAAGCAAGGATCTTAGGCTATACTGACGCTATCGAGTTGAGACTTACCAGTGCAGGTGAAAGAGAAAGGGAGGGGGGGAGGAGGATGGGGGGGAGTAGGAGGAGAAAGGAGGGAGAGAGGGAGGGGAGGAGGAGGAGAAGGAGAAGGAGGAGAAAAGAGGGAGGGAGGGAGAAAGGAGGGAGAGAGGGAGGGGAGGAGGAGGAGAAGGAGGAGAAAAGAGGGGGAGGGGGAGGAGGAGAAAAGAGGGAGGGAGGAGGTAAGAGAAAGGAGGGAGGAGGAGAAAGGAGGGGAGGGGGAGGAGGAGGAAGTGGTGGTTGTAGTGTAGGAGGAGGAGGTGGGTGAGCAGGAGGTAGGAGGAAGAAAAGAAGGAAGGGGTAGCGAAGGAGGAGGAGGCGGAGAGGAAGAAAGAAAGATCAAGAGAAAGAAGAAGGAATAAGGGAAGGAGAAGAAAGAGAAATAGAACAAGAAGAAGAATATGAAAAAAAAAGAATGAGGGAAAGGAGGAAAAAGAAGAACACGAAGAATAAAAAAATGGACGAAGAAAAGGAAGAAAGAAGAAGAAAGAAGAAAAGGAAGAGGAAGAGGAGGAAGAGAGAATGAAGGTGGGCGTGTTATTGCTTGCAGGGTGTTTTGAAGATAGTGTGTAATTTCGGTTTCTCGTGACGATTTTTTTTTTCTTTCTTTTTTTTTTTGGGGGGGTATGATTAATGCCCGTGAAATAAAAGAGAAAGATAAAATTGTTTAGCTTTATTTTGGTAAACGAGAGAGAGAAAAAAAAAACATCGTGAATGAACGAAACATTTCCTTCTGAAATGATGTTCTATCGCATTTAACTTCAAATAAGTTTCTTGTTTTTCAACAAATTCATGAAATTCCATAACTACTGATTGATAACCATGATTATATGTTGGCATCCCCGCATCATCGAATATTAAATTTGTATTATATAATTTGAGAATTTGAGAATGGGATCAGATTCGACAACTCGATTCCAGACTCACGTTCGAATCCTGGTACATTCGGAGGCAAATTAGTTAGTTTGTTAATTATCAGTGTAGGAAAAGGGATCCATCTGAAGCATACTTTTGGATAACTATTTGATAATTAGATACACACAGGCTTTCATAAACGAATAAATGCATAAAAACAGGGATTTATAATTTCACGGTCCGAGTAAGTGTGAACAGGTCGAGACAATCCGAGACTCGCCATTCCCTCCACTCAACCCCCTCCCTCCCTCCCTTCCTCCCTCCCCACAAAAAAAAACGAAAAAAAAAACGAATCCCATTATTTTGCGGGAATAAGAATTGTTCAGACCTTAAGCACGCGTGACAAAGGTGCAGTCACCCCTCAAGCCACTTCCTCCTAAGCCCAAGAACGTATTGTTTTGGCACCTCGGCAATCGCCACGCAGGTTTATATAGGTTAGTGCGCTTTGCTATCTGTAAACAGGGTCGGTAGGAACAACGGCACGAGGCAACGGGCAGTGACTCTGTTGCTAGTGGTCTCTTATCAGTAGCAAGGAGTGGTTGAATGCCTGCGTGTTTGTGTGTGTGTGTGTGTGTGTGTGTGTGTGTGTGTGTGTGTGTGTTGTGTGTGTGTGTTGTGTGTGTGTGTGTGTTGTGTTGTGTGTGTTGTGTGTGTGTGTGTGTGTGTGTGTGTGTTGTGTGTGTG
>BOPN01005235.1:40000-42500 GCA_017312705.2 Penaeus japonicus
GGAGGAGTGGGGCTGGGGGTGGGGGTTGGGCTGGGGTAGGGGTGGGGGATGGGGAGTGGGGGTGGGGGTGGGAATGGAGGTGGGGGTGGGGAGTGGGGATGGGGATGTGGGTTAGGGTGGGGTGGGGGTGGGGGTGGAGGAGGTGTTGAGGGTGGGGATGGAGGAGGGGATGGGTTTAGGGGGAGGAAGGGGGAGGGAGTGAAAGGGTGAAGGCGAGGGAGAAGAAGGGGGAAGGAGAGGGAGAGGAAGGGGGAAGAAGAGGGAGAGGGAGAAGAAGGGGGAAGGTGGGGGAGAGGGAGAGGAAGGGGGGGGGGAAAGGTAGGCAGAGGATTAGGGGAAAATAGAATGAAGGGGAGAGGAAGGAAGAAAGAAAAAGAAATCGAGGAGATGGAAGAGGGAAAGCGAGAAGACGAGAAGGATAAAAAAAAAAGAGAAAGAAAGAGGGAGGAAAAGAAACAAGAAGAATCGGGAAATGGGAAAGGGAGGTGGAAAAGGGGGAAAGAAAAAGAGAGGAAGATATATGGAAAGGGTGAAGGGAAGACAAAGAAAAGATTGAAGGGAGGAGATGATGATACTGAAAAAGACGTATGAAAACAGATACTAAAAAGATACAAATTTTCCGTGAAGTGAATCATGATTTTGTTAATGGTTAATGGTTAATGGTTAATGGTTATGTTAATGTTAATTAGGATAATCAGGATGACGACCGTGGTATTGATGATGGTAATGATAGTTATGGCAATTATGTTAATGATAAAAGTAATATTGATAATGATATTATCACCTCTACTACTAGTATTAGAAGTAATAATAATAATAACAATAAGAATGATAATGAAAAAAATATATATATTGAATAACAATGATAATATTAAAGATGATGATAAGAATGGATAATAAGGATAGAGATAGAAGAGGTGATACCAGATGCAATAACAGAACGAAAACAATATTGATCATTGTAGTTGCAACATTTTTTTAAAATCTCGGAAGCAAGCAAGCAAGCAAGCAAAAAAAAAAAAATAATAAAAATAAAAAAAATAAAGAGAGAGAGAGCGAGAGAAGAAAAAAAGAAAGAATAAAAAAGGTTCTAGATTTTTCCATTACGAGTTGTCACCCAGCCACCGGTCAACAAAATGATGTCCGCTTACCTTTGACTTGTAGGAAAAGGTTTCTTCTTCCCTCTCCCTCCCTTTTATCTCCTACTCCTCCTCTTCCCCCTTCCCTCTCCCTCCTTTTTCGTCTCTACTCCTCCTCTACCCCCTTCCCTCTCCTCTTGTTTTCTCTCCTACTTCTCTCCTCCTCTACCCCCTTCCCTCTCCTCTTGTTTTCTCTCTTACTTCTCTCCTCCTCTACCCCCTCCCCTCTCTCTCCTTTTTCCTCCCTACTCCTCCTCCTCTACCCCCTTCCCTCTCCTCTTGTCTTCTCTCCTACTTCTCTCCTCGTCTCTCTTCATAACCATTTCCTATCCTCATTCCTCCCCTCCTCTTACTAACTTTCTCCTCCTTTCTCCTCATCTGCCCTTTCTCATCGCTTCTTCTTCCCCTTTCCTTCTCTTCTCCTCTCTCTCCTCCTCCCCTCCCTTCCCCCATCCCCTTATCTCTCCCTCTCTTCTCTTTTTCTCTCCTTTCCTCTCTTCTCTCCTCCCCCTCCTCACTCCTCCTCTACCTTCCCCTCCTTTTCTCCACCCTCCACCCTCCTTCCCCTCCCCTACTCCACCCTCCTCCACCTTCCCCTCCCCTCCCGTCCCCTCCTCCACCTTCCCCTCCTCCACCATCCCCTCCCCTCCCCTTCCCTCCCTTCCCCTCCCCTCCTCTACCCTCCCCTCCTCCCCTCCTCCACCTTCCCCTCCTCTACCCTCCACCTTTCCCTCTTCCACCCTCCCCTTCCCTCCCCTCCACCTTTCGCTCCCCTCCCTCCCCCTCATCGAAGCTGGAAGACCACTGAGAGGACAGACGCGGCTGTCGTTGAAAACCAACCTCGTCCGGGTGCCCTTCCGGTGGTCAACCTCTGTCGCTTCTCGTAATTTCTCACTTAGTTCAGACGGACGCGGGGTTTCTGGGCTGGTCTTCTGGTCGTAGTTTTTTTTTTTTTTTCGTGGAAGGGAGAGATGTGATGCGTTTGATAACTTTCATGGTAATGACAGAAGAGTGATGATCGTTATTTATTTTTCTTTTCTCTATCTCTCTCTCTATCTATCTATCTATCTATGTTTAGAGACAGACAGGCAGACAGACAGACAGACAGAGCTCCTCTTTCCTATTCATCTCGTACGGAAGCGAATAATCTTACTTCTTCGTTAGAAATCATATCAGAAAATTCCGTCCGTGATATAAGACAAAAAATATATATATTACAGAATAATCTAGTCATTTTCATCGTATTCACCATTCTCAAAATCATCATCATTTTTTTCATCATATTCATTCTCACTCATCATATTCAAGAAATGTTATAGAATAATCTAATCATTTTCATCGTATTCATCATTCTCAATATC
>BOPN01005235.1:90000-92500 GCA_017312705.2 Penaeus japonicus
TACATAAAGGGAAATAACTAATAATAAAAAAAAACTAATAAAACCAATATCAAACATAATCCCGCGTTGGCAATTAACATTTCACAAACCCCTGTAATTCAGCGAAAGGCCGACCCTACTTATAATCGTTCAATAAACGCTATAATCAACCCTACAGAAATTAGCATATACAAACACACGGGGGGGGAGAGACCTGCCGGAACCTGCTCTTTTGATCTTAGCATTTCCGATAATGACCCTGTATGATGATTTCCATGTCAGCTGGTGAAGCCATTTATTTGGCAGCGCGATTTTGCGAAACGGGGGGGGAGAGGGGGGATGGAGGGTGAAGGAGAGAGAGGGTGAAAGAGAGTGGGTGAGTTGGTGGGTTTTTGGGAGGGGTGGGTGGGTGGATGGGTTTTTGGGAGGGAGGGAGGGAGGAGGGAGTAGGAGAGAGGGTGAAGGAGAGAGGTGGGTAGGTGGGTGGGTGTGTTTGGGAGAGTGGGTTTGAGAGAAGGAGAGAGGGTGAGTGGGTGGGTGAGTGGGTTTGGGAGGGTGAGTGGGTGGGTGGGTGGGAGAGGGAGGGAGAGAAAGGGAGGGAGGCAGGGAGGGTGGGAGGGAGGAAGGGAGGGCGGGAAGGAGGCAGGGAGGGAGGCATTGAGGGAGGCAGGGTGGGTAGGATAGGGAGGGAGGCAGAGAAAAAGAGAAAGAGAGAGAGAGAGAGAGAGAGAGAGAGAGAGAGAGAGAGAGAGGGAGAGAGAGAGAGAGAGAGAGAGAGAGAGAAAGAGAGAAAGACACAGAGATAGAGATAGAGATGGATGTAGAGATAGAGACAGAAAAAAAGAGAGAAAGAAACAGAGAGAGATAAAGAAAGAGAAAGAGAGAAAAAGAGAAAGAGAGAAAAAAGAGCTGACAACGACAAGCGTTTTGCTTTCGGGTTACAACGATTGCAAATATACAAAGTCCCCGGTGCTTCCATCACAGTGCTTGATTGCACCGGTGTTTATGACGGCAAATTGACTGCGTATATGCCCCGCCTATAATTACACTTGGCACCATAGGGAATAGGTAATTATGAGTCTGATGAAGGCGTGGGGGAAGGATTGGTAATTAAATCTGTCCTCTGTGGGAAGGTCATTGAATTTAATTGCTTAAGTGAAGGATATCTGATGCTGGAGAAAGGGAGATGTTTTGGCGGAGGGAGATGCAGGGTATGAAGGAAAGGGAGAATGAATAGGATAAAAAGAAAAAAAATGGTGGTAATGATGATGATATTGATGATGATGGATACGGTGAAAATGATTAGATTATTCTGTAACATTTCTTGAATATGATGAGTGAGAATGAATATGATGAAAAAAAAATGATGATGATATTGAGAATGATGGATACGATGAAAATGATTAGATTATTCTATAAC
The DNA here is from genome assembly GCA_017312705.2 of Penaeus japonicus. NCBI lineage: Eukaryota > Metazoa > Arthropoda > Malacostraca > Decapoda > Penaeidae > Penaeus > Penaeus japonicus. The sequence goes on from BOPN01005235.1 coordinate 91,400, forward strand.
ATTTCTTGAATATGATGAGTGAGAATGAATATGATGAAAAAAAATGATAATGATATTGAGAATGGTGAATACGATGAAAATTATAAGATTATTCTATGATATATATATTTTTTTGTCTTATATCACGGACGGAATTTTCTGATACGATTTCCAACGAAGAAGTAAGATTATTCGCTTCCGTAGGAGATGAATAGGAAAGAGGAGCTCTGTCTGTCTGTCTGTCTATCTGTCTGTCTGTCTGTCTCTCTCTCTCTAAACATAGATAGATAGATAGATAGACAAACAGATAGAGAGAGAAAAAAAAGAGAAAAGAAAAAGAAATAACGATCATCACTCTTTTGTCATTACCATAGAAATTACCAAACGCATCACATCTCTCCCTTCCACGAAGAAAAAAAAAAATCAAAAGATAAAAAACGAACGAAAAAAAAAAAAAAAAAATACGGCCAGAAGACCAGCCCCGAAACCCGCGTCCGTCAGAGCTAAGTGAGAAATTACGAGAAGCGACAGAGGTTGACCACCGGAAGGGCACCCGGACGAGGTTGGTTTTCAACGACGGGCGCGTCTGTCCTCTCAGTGGTCTTCCAGCTTCTGTGAGGGGAGTACCAGGAGGGAAGGGAGGGGAGGGGAAGGGAGGGGAAGGGAAGGGAGGGAAAGGTGGAGGAGGGGGAGGGAAAGGTGTAGGAGGGGAGGGAAGGGAAGGGAGGGAAGGGTAGAGGAGGGGAGGGTGGAGGAGGAGGGGGTGGAGGATGGTAGAGGGGAGGGGAGGGGAGGGAAGGGAGGGGAGGGAGGGTGGAGGAGGGGAAGGTGGAGTAGGGGAGGGAGTAGGGGAGGGGTAGGGGTGGAGGGGGTGGAGAAAAGGAGAGGAAGGTAGAGAGGAGGATTGAGGAGGGGGAGGAGGGGGAGGGGGAAGGTGGAGGAGGAGGGGGTGGAGGGGGAGGAGGGTGGTAGAGGAGGGGAGGGTGGAGGAGGGTAGGGGGGGGGGAGGGGAAGGTGGATTGGAGGGGAGGGGGAGGGTAGAGGAGGGGGAGGGGAGTGGAGGGTGGAGGGGAGGGGAAGGTGGAGGGGAGGGGAAGGGGGAGGGGAAAGTAGAGAAGAGGG
>BOPN01005236.1:2500-10000 GCA_017312705.2 Penaeus japonicus
TGGTGACAGATATACCATGAGTTTGCTTTAATGGTATTATGCTGTATTGGTGGTATCTTAGGAGTTTTTTGTTTGTCTGTTGAACAGGTCACTTATCATCTGACTGAAATTACCACCAAGGGGATACAACCTTAGAAATTCCTTCTTCAATTTTCCCTCTTATTAATGTGCACTGATTGGGTATGAACTGAATATTCATCATTATTGGTCAATGTATGTGCTAGTTCTGATTACCAGGTTTACAGACAAGGGACAGAATGTGTCAAGGATGCCTAGTGGAATGTGCATTATAATCCTAGGCTAATCACTTATTCAATTTACAAAGTAAAAGTCTTATATTATAAGAAAGGACATCATTTACATTAGGTAGGTAAATGTAGGGTCTGATCTGGCCTAATTAAGTATCTAGTAATCAATCAGTGAAATAATTCAGTGGTTCACTACAATGCTTTGCAAGGGAATTAAGCTTATCAGTTGGTTCTATTATAGACATATATTGATAATTTAAGTTTAGAAGATAAAAAAAATATATATTAATGATATCTAGATGGTTTTAGCTCAGATTTTACTCAAACACTACTAATATGGCCAAGAGGTTAGACCATACTCCAAGACAACTCAAACCCTAATCCAAGCCAAAGCCCATTGTCTCCCCTAACCCCAACCTAAGCTTTAATCCAAGCCCAAATCCTAACCTTAATGAAAGCCATCACCTAACCCCAACCTAAGCCTTAATCTAAACCCAAACCCTAACCCTAACCCTAATCAAAGCCATAACCTAACCCCAACCTAAGCCTTAATCCAAGCCCGAACCCTAACCCTAATCAAAGCCATAACCTTGACCCTAATTAACTCCCCAATCCTACCCTGAACCCAAGGCCAAATCAAACATTATCTTGACATGTCTTAACATGATAATTAACATTTATTACATCATATAATATTCTTTGGAATAGACTATATTTAGATTTTCATAGTTTATTCAGTATGTTTCTCATCTAAATTATTTTACTTATATTTTGTCTCATTTCAGAGTACAAATAACTACAATGAATAGTGTTGGTGAAGACTGCAGTGAGTTGAAGCGTACTTATGACACTTGCTTCAACAGATGGTTTGCTGAAAAGTTTCTGAAAGGAAAAGTTGAAGAAGATAATGATTGTAAAGAAATTTTCACTTCTTATCAGTCTTGTGTAAAGGTAAAGAAAAAAAGCTAATGGTATTTCTAAAGATTTAAAGAATTCTAGTTAGTGACAGAGAGAAGGAGCAATGCACACAGTCACCACCTGCCGAATGCTTGTTAGTCCTATTTAATGTAAACTATTTGTGCTTTCCTTGAGCCAAAACAAAGCATTCTGGTATGGTACTGCCTATTGAAATAAGTTAGAATAAGCCAGAAGTGTCCTCTTATGAAAGATTTTCCCTAATCAGATTGATCCATAGTGGTTTATAATGAGATTAATAATTTGTTGGATTGATAATTACTTTCTGGTGATATATAGGGTTAGCTGATAATGCATTAGCAGTTGTGAATTTATATCTAAAAAAAATCAAGGATATATATTTGCCTTTTTACCCACACTCACCTAGCCTCACAGAGGACCCCCACTCAAAGTTTTTCATTCATTTGCTTCATATACGGGGGAGAGACATTTCCAATATTTTAATGCCTTTTTACCCACACTCACCTAGCCTCACAGAGGACCCCCACTCAAAGTTTTTCATTCATTTGCTTCATATACGGGGGAGAGACATTTCCAATATTTTAATGCATAATCTGCAATTTGGCCTTTTCTATGCTAGTACATCCATGTACACACACACACACACACACACACACACACACACACACACACACACACACACACACACACACACACACACACACACACACACACACACACACACACACACACACACACACACACACACACACACACATACACACACACGCACACACACACACACACACACACACACACACACACACACACACACACACACACACACACACACACACACACACACACACACACACACACACACACACACACACACACACACACACACACACACACACACACACACATCCATGCACACACTTATACAAATTGAACATCCATGTATGAAGATGTATCTGCATAAACACAAATGTACATCCATGCATATTCATTCTTCCATGAGTGCACTTTTATTCATATATTAATACATGAATGCACATGCTACAATTGTACATCCATAGCCATGTATGTACATCTGTGCACTAACATAGATAGCTATGTACATCTATGAACAAACATGCCTGTCTACATACATTCATATACATGTCTGTACACACAAATAGTATCATTATACCTATGCTCTTTCACCTTACCCACTAAGGATTACAATGTTTTTTGTGATAGTTATTTTTATATAAGATTAATTATTAGCAAACCAGTAGTCAAGTTCAAGGCAACAAATGTTGTTATAAAGATATAAGGATGGATTATTTTGTGATTTTTAAATATTAGAGTTACTGAGATAAGATGTTATAGAAAATGAACAAAAGATATTAGCAATACCCTTTCCCACACTAATGCTCTTACTCCTTGTGTATGTTCCATTGCAAGTAATTTATATTAGTTAAAAAAATATTTATATCACTGGAAAGACAGTTGAAATGAACACAAAACAATGTCACATTTTTATATCATCATCCCTCAGTTATTTTCTGAAGCATCAGTGTTTTTATGAGAAGACCTATAGTGATCTATTAAATTTAATTAGAGATACATAATTCATGTTTTTTTAACAGCACCATTCTTTTTTTCCAGAAAGCGTTAAAGACCCAGAACATCAGTTTAGATGAAGTAGAAAAAGATGTTTTAGGAACTCCAGAAGAAAACCAGCCTCCTCCAAAGGATTAATGAATAAACAACTTATTGCAGATGTGATGGTTTACTGAGAAGATTGTACAAATGTATATTTTGTTTGTTCTTATGGAAGTATACATACACTACCTTCCATTTTTTTTTAACAGAAGGAATCTTTGAAGTAGGCTACTATGTCATAGAATGATTAAGTTGCAAGGGTATGTAATTGTTTGTCATTGTTGATAAATCCTTGATATCCCATCAGTAAACGTTGTGTAATACACATTAATTCTAATGTGTAAAATGGAAATCCACCCAGAATGCAGAAAAGCTGTCAACAGATGGAAGGGTAGTATTTTGTGTATATTGGAAAAAAAAGGTTAACATGTGATGTGTCTTGTTGTTTTTACTGAAGTTTGATGATATTCAAGATCAACCATGAATGACACTGGACTCTCCTGGTCCAAAGTAAATTTACCCATGTATTGAAAATCTCAATCATGGAACAGATGTGACTGTTTTCCAGAATGACACTACTAAAATTGTAATTGCAGGGCCTTTATGACCTTGTTATAATAATACAGCAATGAAGACTATTAGTAAAAATAATCCCAATGTTTTATTCACTCTTGCTATTTTACCAGTGGTTGTGCTTTTCATATGTAAATATTTGGTATATTATCCATGTTTATTTCTATATGAATGATGTTAGTACAAAGTAATACTGTTCTATTATTTACAGTAAAATAATTTAAGGGTTTCTGTTTAGCACCAGTATTTTATAAGGGGATATTTTTAAACTAAAAAAAATTGATGTGCAGCTACCATGATATAGCAGTATTTCTTGATTTTCATGAAAAAAAATGTATCATTTATTTGCAAATGATAAAAGAAGAAATAATGATAAAATGTCATAAAGACATTAAGCTTAAGATATACCAACCATATAAAAATGAGGGTATTTAAATATTATTGTTGAAGCTGAGAATTGGGATGGTCTTAAAATATGCTTGTTTAGGATATGTATTTGAGGTAACTATTCATATATATTATGTAAATAATGACTGTACATGTCCACTTACTAATTTTGTCTGTGTATAATATTGTACATAATATTACATTTTTCAAATGATGTGTTCATGTTTCTTTCCTTACGTAAAACCTATTTATTGTAGATCAGTGGTCAGCAGGATTTTGTTTCATGGAGTAAGTCCTCTCTGAATATTGATTAACTCCAAGACAGTAGATTTAATTTACATGATCATATTATAAATATTATTAATAATCCTTTAATTTAACTGTTTATTAAAATTGAGAGAATTAAGCATAAAGATAGGTAATTGAAACTGAAATACTTACAGGTTGAATACCTGAGCCTGTCTATTCACCTCTGGTAGCAAATGTTGACACCATTGCCTACTTCTACTTTTATACTATTATATATTCTCTACCCAAGGTTTGATGATTTCCCCTTATGGAACATGATGCATCCAAGGCTGCATAACACATCATGCCTACAAGCTTCCCCTCTCTCAACTTTTATTTGGGTGGTTATACATTTCCATATGGTTAATTGAGATTTCCACTAGTGCTTTTTACCCATCAGTGTTGTAGTTGGTGAAGGGTGAAATGTACAGTGTTTTTTTGTTTTTTGTGTATGTTGTTCCCTCTGCAGGTTGTCCTCTGGTCCCCTTGTTTTTATCTGGTTTCTTAAGGGCTGCTTATCTTCTGCCTTCACTTTCGGTTAATGTGTTATGATACAAGGGGGAGGGGGGTTAGTTATGTAGTGTGTAAAAAGGGTCTTGTTTTTTGTTACATAAGTGATTAACAATGGGTGGATTACAAACATGAACAATAGACCAGATTTGGTGGACCATAGGCTACCAGGGATTAAGAATAGACAATAGATCTGGTTGGACAAAGTTCACGAGAATGTAACAGTTCAGTTCAGAGAGATTTACAAAGATGTCGCTTCACCCAGGCTATATGCACGAGGCGGCCCAGCCTCTTCCAGCTATAAGCGCTGACTCATCTGAGAATGTAACATATTGGTTATCCTTTATACATATGCACATTAATCAATGCGGCAGATGGGGGTCAGTGTTAAGTGTCAGTCATGTGATTCGTGCCTATATTGCCTATACTGCAGTATTTCTTGCCACCATGGTGCACTTTTGGCTTAGCGAAAGCTGATCCTAGCTAAGTGTCATATCCATATGTTTCATAGTTTGACCACCGCCGGCTGCCATGCAATGCATATGATGCCTAAGCTACTGATTCGCCGCGTTCTTACCTCCAGAAGGGGCATGATAGGTGGTTGCTGCATATAAGATGCATAACAACTATATTGTGCAATCCTCAAGAGGCAGCAAATGTGAAATGATAGAGCCACCTATGCCAAAACCACACCAGGAAAATGCTATTGGTGCAGCAAGAAAAATGGCCTCGCCTCTGCAAGCCACATCAATGTTTCGGGTCACTGCACGACTTTTCATTTTGTTAAGTTCGGAAAATTTTGCAATATGAAGGTATTGTTTGTTCTTTCTTTTCTTTCACTAAGGATGCTGTCAAACATGTCAAGGACCTGATCCGTATCATTGGAAAATCTCGAGTCCATTTAAAAGGTTTAATATACAAGTTATACCAAGGGTAGGCACATGGAGGCATGATGGATTTGAGAGACACTTGTGGTGTATCTACTAACAGTGCTAATACCATGGCCCCTGAAGAAATATGAATAAGAACTTATATGCCATACATATCTTATTTCAGTGAATATAACAAACAATGACGCATGTATTATAATTGTAGGAAACAACCACACTTTAAAAAACAATAATGACGTTACGAGTCAAGCTAGGCTCTGAGACCCGATAAAACTAAAATTGTTTTACTGTCTGATGATTTTAGGTTGATTCTTAACGTTCCACATTATTGTTCCTCTGAGTTGTGATTGTTTCATGCTTATGTTATTATGAGTAAAACACTCTATTGCTAGCAGAAGCTCCGTTCCTCATTACAGGTACAAGTTCCGTATCTGGCATTTGCCGGTTTCTCAGTTCTTTTTTCAGCTCCCACTCCTCCACCCATTTCTATATTCAGTTCAGTTCATTTCAGAGAAATTTGCGAAAACGTCGCTTTTCAGAGGCTTTATACACAAGGCGGCCCGGCCTCTGCCAGCTCGAAGTCCTCCCTCATCTGGTTCCTATGTTCGATAGTTTCCCTTTTCTGGTGAATGAATGTGATTTATTTTATCAGTTCTGTTATTAATACTCTTATAGAACATAAGAGTCATGTAATGTAATTGTTATTATTTACTCTTGAATCGAAACTTCTCACACATTACTTCGATCTTTAGCAGTTTCCATTGGCGATTGTCGGCCTGTTCATCCAATCATCTACAGTTCCCCACTATTTTTGGCATACACTCTCATTTGTGTGTGTGTGTGTGTGTGTGTGTGTGTGTGTGTGTGTGTGTGTGTGTGTGTGTGTGTGTGTGTGTGTGTGTGTGTGTGTGTGTGTGTGTGTGTGTGTGTGTGTGTGTGTGTGTGTGTGTGTGTGACATCTACAGTTCCCCACTTTTTAACTCTCTCTCTCTCTCTCTCTCTCTCTCTCTCTCTCTCTCTCTCTCTCTCTCTCTCTCTCTCTCTCTCTCTCTCTCTCTCTCTCTCTCTCTCTCTCTCTCTCTCTCTCTCTCTCTCTCTCTCTCTCTCTCTCTCTCTCTCAATTTTTTATTTTTTGTGTGCGTGTTCGTGTGCTTAGGTGTATGTGTGATTGCGCACATGAGTATGCGTTTCTGTGTCAGGTAGAGCTTGTCATAAACGTTGCTTAATAAGCTAGTTGATATTCAAGTAACAGCTTAATTTGTGTTTTGTAATTCACAAAACTCGTTGGATTGTTATCAAAAGGACATATTCCCAGAAGCATAATGTTTCACTTTCATAGCATATTGATGTGAAGACAGAGGTATGAAAAGTTGAAATTTTATTGTGTTTGTATATACATGTATGCATACCTCCATGAGCGTATTCATAAGAATTTTAGGTGGAAAGTGGGAAGGAACTTGACCATCGTGTAACCAAATATTCTATAGAGACAAGCCCCCAATTGACATCATACAATTACCCTTTCTATGTTATGTTATCATCCGTCTGTTCGCTGTTTATTGCTATCAACGCATCCTCTTCATATTATCCACAGATATTTTATATAGTAGATCATACTTAGTTACTTTTGCATGGCCGGCTAATCATTTAGCAAAACTTTGTGGAATAGCTAAGCAGGCGACATTTCTGGTCCAACCCAAGTTGATATTTCGTCTTTTTTCAATTAAGTCCCTCAAGATCCGTTTAGCCCCTTTAGAAGTTATGCCCCCTCTTCGAACCCGCAGGCCATGCTTGGTCACGCGTTCTTATATCCCCTCGGAACTCTATAAGACCATTTCGAAAGACTACTTGTTCCTGTTTGGCTGCTGTCTACTCCATATATTCCAATTTAGTTTCTCCATAATAATCCGTGGAACTATCGGCCGTGTGAATACTTCAGGTAAAAGCCTGTCGCCGATCCTTTAAATCAAGCCTGTTACATTCTATGATGGATCTCTCGCAATGTGACCAACGTACATAAGGGTAGAGTGGACATGTAT
>BOPN01005236.1:15000-17500 GCA_017312705.2 Penaeus japonicus
CACCATACACTTTAGGTTCAAATCTGGTAAATTTGCCTTTCCACTTCATAGAATCAGTGTTTCTCAATTTCCACAGTACCCTTCATAGAATAAGTAATCTTCTACAGAATCCCTCTGTTGGGGACACACTTTCACTGTTGCTCATATTCTATAAAGTTAATTACTCGCTGACTACATAAAAGGAAAAGGCACCAACCCACCTTCCAGGTATCAAGCCCGGAACTTTTTGCTTGCAAGTAAACTCTTCTTATATCTAAGAGCATGGTTTCATCTCAAGCTTATTTGCATTAAAACATTATTTTGTCATAGAACTGACATACAAGTTGTGGTCAATATAGAAACAAGACAGCTACAGGCAAATATGCACAACAGAATGAAGTATGAAGAATAAAGCTTGAAAAACTCTGTTCATACATATCTTATGTACTGTATTGATTTCAATTCTGGATGCATTTTCATTTAACAGAATATTGCAACAATGAGCATTTAAAAGATAATAAAGACTAGCAAGTGATGGTTTTAACATCAAATTTTTCTTTTGATTTCTTCAAATCTGTTGGCAGTATACAGTTCCAAAATATTTCCCAGTATTATACAATAATATCAAACTAGAGGATGTATAACAGGTTGATACATGAACTACTTGAAGCTTCAAATCTATGCAATTTGTCCCTGTCTTTCAAAATTATTTTAATGGCAAAATGTTCTGGTCTTCCCCTTTTGCACTTTCATACATGGTTAAAACATACACACAAATACTGATACATATAGCAGTGATACAGATATACAACACATGCAATAGATAGCATATATAAATCTCTTGAATCTTTTTTCCTACATAACATGCATACATATATATGTGTGCATTTATTTTCATATTACAAAAATCTTTCATCCCCTCTCCTATGTATTACAGCACATACAAACACATCAAATTCCATTTTTACATGCACTTTTTCTTCTTTGCTAATAAACTGCATATGCTATTTCTAAATCCTTCAATTAGATTAGTTCTCTCATATCAAATATGAATGCTTATTATACGTAATCTAATTTTGATTGTGCTATTCCTTCTCCCTACTCAACTAATAAATATTTACTCTTCATGACTTTGGTTGGCCTTTACACGAAAATTATTTTCTTTTTGGGGAGCCTTTTTCTCCCTATCCTAGACTTGTGAGCACCAGAAACATACTTTGGGTTCCAAAGTTCCAAAGGAGTGCCAATGTAAATCTAAAAATGATTAGACAAAAAAAATAAAGTAATGACATCTGAAAAACAATAACAATAAAGTGAAAAATGTTCTCATATATACTGCTATGTAGAATGTGTGACATTTCTTAGATCAATCAAAAGGCATAAATGCGCAGACACAAAAAGTTTTTAGCATCAGGATGAGATACTGCTTTCCTGAGCTTTAGGAAAACAATATCAATCCCCTCATTTATTCAGGCACTTCAAGGTTCTAACTCAATCTGGTTACACTGAGTAGTACTAGGGAGAGTAAAAATGACAAAAAAAGAAAAGAAAAAAGAAAAGAAAAAGATATGTGTATATTTAGAGTAACATAATTAATGCACTGCAAAAATAACTCTAAATGCTAAAGCAGACAGGTTTCAGAATCTTACAAATATAACATAGGAGTTAAACAGCTCATATTTTTTCCAGATATGTAAATTAGATGTATAAATTAATGATTAATCATTAAAATGCAATCAAATAATGTGTAACCTGATATCTTAGAACAATCATCCACATCTAAATTCAGCAATGAAGATCTACTCCATAACTTGATTTAAAATTCAGCAAAGACTATTTCACTCAGCTCTTGGTTGTCAAATGAAGTCTGAAAATAGGCAAAATTCTTATCTATTTCCTGTTAAATCCCTGGAGTGATTTTTAATATAATTGTAAATGTCATATAAGAATAAATAATATCTCATAGTATACTTCCAACATGTATGGCAAAAATCATGATGAAATGGCAAAAAAAAATTCTATACTCAAAACAAGTTTATCAGAAGACAAGACAAAAGCTTCATCATCATCCTGGTTTATATCTACAGGTCAGATGCAATCTAGTATGGTTTCAAAAACTGTAGTCTCTTTTTCCAGTTAACTTCAAGTGTGTATAATGGGTTTTTCTTATAAACTTTTTATATTTTCTGTAATAGTAAATTCCCCTAGTAGTGCTCACTTAATTCTTATTGTATTGTTCTTCATATAGCAACAAAAAGTATGACACGTATAATTCATACATCATACATGAATATGCCAAGAAAAAACTTGGCATGTCATCATTCTCTGACTAATATGGTATTCATCATCCAATCATATTCAAAATAGGAAGTGAACACACACATACTCATACATAAACATAATCATAATCTGGTCTCACTCATAAAACTGTCGCTCTGATTGATCAGTACTTGAAGTTAGTTTGCATGGTAAATTACAGGTCATAATAAATACTGTTTCCTTGGAAACATTTACTATTTAC
>BOPN01005236.1:32500-35000 GCA_017312705.2 Penaeus japonicus
ATAAAGATACGATATACCAACAGCAATAATGATGCTCACTTCTAATAACAAAAGTAATACTAATATAAAAGCAATGACAATAACAATAATCATAATAGTAGTAATGATAATAACAATGACATTATGTCAATGATAATAAGTAATAATATTAAAAATGATGATAATAATGTTAATGAAGATGATGATGATGATGATGATGATGATGATGATAATGATAATAATATCAATAATATTAATGACAATAATAATAAAAAAATCATCATAACATCAACTAATAATAACAACAATAAAGTAGACTTTAATAAAAACAAACACTGTAACAACAATAATAATTGTAATAATAATAATAATAATAATAATACAAGCAATAACAAATATATTACTGGTAGTAATAATAATAATAATGTCAACAAATCATAACAATCATAGTGATGATGGTGATGATGATGATGATGATGATGATGATGATGATGATGATAATAATAATAATAATAATTAAAAAAAAAAAATCAGAATTAAGGGTACAACCATCCTGGGATACCAGGATATGATGATCATAATGATGATGATGACAATGATGATCATAGCAAAGAGGATAATAGGGATAATGATACCAATGATAATGATAATGATAGTAATGATAGTGATAATGATATGAATAATATTGACAACAATAATAAAAATAGTAATAACAAAAATAATAATAACAACTAAAATAATAATAATAATAATAACAACAACAACAATAACAATAATAATAATAATGATAATGATAATAATAACAACATTAATAGTAGTAGTAGTTGTAGTTGTAGTAGTAGTAGTAGTAGTAATATTTTTTTTTGCTGTAGCAGGCAGCCACTTATTTCTGTTCCCAACTAATCATGCTATAGGTATACAAGCACATTTTATAAAAATTTGGTGGCTGGCAGTACCCCAAATCTTTTTGTCTAGTACTGAGTATGCAGTAACAAATTCTTTGCTACAGTATAAATTGTAATGACAAATCACCAAAAAACAAACCATACTTCCCACTGAACATATAATCAAGGAAAACATACTGTATTTTCCGTACCAAACAACTTTGTTAAGAATTAGATTTGACAAACTGTAAACATAATTCATGTCATTTTTGCACTGAACCTAAAAATCACTCTTATATGGGTTATTCCCAAATAGTGTATTAGAAGTAAAACATCTCTGATCATATGTGTCTTTTTGCAATTTGCTGGTACTAATGCAGAATAATTCAGCAGCCCTTGAGCCTCTATTCAGTCAAAATTTAAGCCCTTGAAGACAGTTGGCAATATGATGATATCAATGGCGTTATTGACCATATGCAAGGTGTGGAAAGTGCTACTCACATTTTGGTTGCTTTGCCAAATGGCACTGGGTGTGAGAAGGAGATGTGTATAGAGTTGTAAATATTGTTCTTTTCTTTACTACAAAAAAGAGAATGATTCACTAAACTTCGTAGTTTTTTCATAAATTTGAGATTGTGAGATTACAATGTGAATAGCACAGATTCCTAATTTTAAAAGACTAAAGTACAGGGATAATTTATCTAAACACTGTCAGAGCCATAAAAGTACCAGCTATAAGCCTCCAAATATGATGAAAAACAAAAAATGGAGATCTTCAGTTCACTTATGTATGAATGAACAGGAGTTGGGTGGAAAAATGTGTATAGGGCAAAGCATATGTCTTCCTTATTCCAAAACTTTACTGAATGGCAGCCCCACATCAATTACATAGGCCCATTTGCAAAGTACTAATTTCAACATAAATCTATATCAAAATGCATTTCATGATACATATGCTTTCAGTACTATGGGAACGTGATGTAAAAAAAATAAAAATAGAAAATAGAGAGTAAACTTGATCTATATCAGTTTTTCTTAACACCTGTGTTACATAAAAAACTTGCAATACCTGCCAAAGGTACCAAGGGGACATTAACATTTTTTTTCTAACTTTTGTTTGAGTCCCATAGAAAAAGTAAAAATAAATAACAGATTAATTAAATTAAAGCATAGTGCTAAAACACATACTTAAAATACCAAAATTTATGATATTAAAAGATCTTCACTCATAACCAAATGGAAATGTTTATATGCCTCCTAAAAATTTACTTTTAACTTAATAAATAAAATGCAGGATCTTTAGAAATTTAACTAAATATCAAATCATTCTGAAATAAATATATTCATTCTAAAAGAATGACCATCAAATTCCATACCCACAGATGTCTTATGTGGTGATGCATCCTCAAGTACCTCTTTTAGTGATGCAATACAAAGTATTTGTGAAGAGACACAAGCACTAACCTCCTGGCTCTCTGCTGCCACAATACTGAATGTTACCACACAGAATATATAATAGTGTTAAGAATTAGCTCTTTGGAAGTTAACAGGTTAAGTTCATGCTAAATTAATTAATTAAAATAATGTTATTATTAGTTATAGAAGTAGAAGTAGTAACAATAATAATAACCATAATG
>BOPN01005236.1:40000-42500 GCA_017312705.2 Penaeus japonicus
CAGTTTGACTGCCAATTCAGTCGTTACATGCACCGTCACCACTGAGTTAATGCAACTAGTGGTTCATTACTTTTAGAAGCTTATAAAAGTTACTGAGACAACTGCAGTAACTCCAGATATTAAAGTGGCCACTAGCAAATGCCAGCTGACCTATACTTTGCATATTCTAGCAAGACTGAACTTGGAGACCTTTGCATTTAGCAATAAATGGGGTACCAGTCTAAGCTCAATTTTATAAGAATATACATTATGGAATTTTATTTTCCTTTTCTAAAGCATTGACAAAACATAGGCCAAGTAAATCACCTAATCCTTCTGCCAAAGGAATATTTCACAAGGTCAGGTCATTTTTCACTGTATTATGTGTTTAAAATATAAGCTTATTACTGCTTCAGTTGTGTAACTAGGGCATCATACCAATTGCTAATTAATATCACTTTGCTAATATTTCATATCTAGACTCATATATCCTACCATCGTCTATGATACCCTGCCCAGGCTAATGCACTGCAGGCATCTCAGAAATTTTTACTAAAATGAGTAATTGTTCAGTAAAAGGATAGTGATATAATAGAGTTATGGCCATAAACAACACTAGAGGATATAAAGATCATCATAAAATCTCTACTTTCATTTAGCCATTGATTTCTTTCTCTTCTATATCTGATAAATTTGTTATTTTCACTTTGCAAAGAAAGTGACAGAGAAGAAAAATGTTTTAGATTTGTCTAATCTATCAATTCCATACTTAGTTTAGCTTGTGACAACTTGATAAGAATTAACCCACACAGGACGGGTGGTACAGCATGTGTACCGCGCATTCAAAAGCCCAGTTGCCGGGCGGCACAGTATTGTGCCGGCTATTCAATTGATTTAGGCCTAATAATTCGAACGCCCCGGCATTTGGACATTCAAGGCTAGAATTCCCCCGTCGGGAATGGGTTAATCTATGCTAGATAATTTGTAGTGCGTGAAAGTAAGGTCACAATCGCTAACCAAAGTCTGCAAATCAATGCTGACATACCAAGTCCAGTGATGCCAGGATCCCCACACTGTACTTCCCAGTATAATAACAAATCTGCATTATGTATACTCTGGCAAGATAGGACTTTTAGACCTCCTAAGTAATTTCCCATAAAATCAGAAATTAGCCCAACCTGCGTCTTGGCAGAATATACACATTGGAGGTTTGTTGGCCTTTACTGAAGTAAGAGGAGCAGCGGCCATGGGACTGGTTCAAGGCCCATACAATTATTCAATATGACATACTCTATCATAATTCACAAATGCACATATGGTGCAAAAGTGACATAACAATATATGCTGTATTTATCTAAACACAAAATTAAATACCTTAATACATATTTTAAATATGGGAAATACTTGACACAATTATCTCTAGAATTCCATTTGTTAAGATATAATACATCCAGTCTATGTACCAGACTGAAAAACTCAGAGGCAAGCCTATATTACAGCACAATATCTCCTTCTCCCCCTCCCCCCCCAAAAAAAAATAAAGCTTGATTGCCTCTATTGCACTATCTCCCTAGGCAATTACACTTTTAAATGATCAATCAAAAATTAGTCACCTGAGACCTGACCTATTACCTTTGCTCAATGCACACCTGTCACATAGTCCTACCCGTCTCACTGACCATCCCTGTCCCAGAGGGAGTGATAGGTGACCTTAATAACCCACCTGTGCCCACCTGTGCCCACATGTCACTGCTCTGTGGCACTGACCTGAAGGATCGTGTCAGGCTTTAAATCATTCTTTGAAAAACATACCTCTCAACTCTCACTTTATTCCATCACTCAAACAAGAAAGATCCATGTCTACGTACCTTCTTAATTCCTCTATAAGTATACACAAACAGTTCTCTGCCATAATTAAAACATATTTTGGTTCTATCACTGTTTATCGAGTTGCCACTGCCATTGGACTCGGGTAAATTTACGAAGGACATTCTAACTGGGGGACTGGTACCACTTCCACCACTGTTATTGTACGCCACTCTATTCGGTCTGCTATATTCCGACAGAGGTAACAATCTATAAACTCCCTCAATCGTGGTAAATTGTGTCTTAATGTCTTCCTTCGTCCCAGCATCTACTTGCACCGCCATGTTTACAGTGACTGAAGGTGCACTCAGATACCACGCCAAAAACGAGTTAAATTATTCCTGTGGGGGTTATTTCTCACTGAAATCATTTTGATTGCTTAAGATTTCTGTGTCTAAGGTGAGTTTTGGCACAATATTGTTTGTGCTGAATTATTACATGGTGGAAGAATTTTTCCCAGAAAATCGTAGGGACTTGTCATTTACGACTGATATACTTTCCTTCTCTTTTCACCGTTTTTTAATCGATCAATAATACGGAAATTTAATCAACTAAATACTTTTTTCGGCCAACATAAATCAACAAAAGTTGTACAACGATACTACAATAATTCATAGTAGGTACTCGAACGTCTTCATTGATGAGGGAAAAAAGT
>BOPN01005236.1:65000-72500 GCA_017312705.2 Penaeus japonicus
AGGAAGGAAGATAAGGGAGAGAGATAATCAAATAAGAAGGGAGGGAGAGCTGTACAGGAGAGTGAGTGAGATAGGGAGAGCAAGAGAAAGATTAGTAAGAGAGAAAGAGAGAGAGATAGTGAGTGCGCGAGGTAGGTAGCTTAGGAGAGGAAAGGGAAAGAAAAGAAGCAACAAGGAGAAAGTCTGAGAGATGATAGTGCATGTGCATGCACACACCCACCTACCTACCTGTAAACCTGTGAATGTCTTAAACTTTTATTAGTTCTGCTCCACGAGCATATAGCTAGCAGTGGTTACTGGACTTTCAATAATAAAAGTTTGTCAAGTGTTGACAAGCTTGAAAGTGTGTTTGATTGGCTGATGACAATAAATACTTGTTTGGATGTTCATGTTCACAGATATGCAAAAAAATATTACTTTTTTTTATATACTATTTATTAGGTACATTTTATAACTTTAAGTATTTTTCTAAAATTAAGATTACATTCAAATTATGACATGATTTACTTTAAAATTAAAAAACTACAATATCTACACCAGTTTAGGCCATATAGGGGCCCATTGTTGCTTTGGTTATAACAGTATGAATTTAGTGGGTGAGGAAGCCTTTCATTGCCCCTCTTCTCTCTGAGGATGGAGGGTTGCAGCCACCATCTGTTACTATTGTTCCAGCACTAGGGAGATTTCACAGTGTGAATCTGTCAAAATTATTGATAATTTCTGGCTGGATGTGCTTTTCCAAGATAAGGGGGGGAAAAAAAACTTTTGAATTTAAGAAACTTTTTTAACAATATTGGTGAAGACTCCTCCATAGTGCATCTATAATGTAATTTTAAAGCTGGCAAAGCAAAACTAGTATTGCCCTTACATAGGAAATATTCGATCAGTAGTACCTGGTCCTGCTTCTATATTCTTTTTATATTCAGCTAATTTGCACATTTTTCTATAGTGAAAGACTTTATTTATCAATTGGTAGTATTTTAGATTGAAAATAAGATTTGATATGGTAAAAGAAAATATGTTGCATTTCAACCACAAATATAAATATCTTCTAATGATATGTTTGTTTGGATAGCATAATAGAAATAAGAATTGCAATTCTAGACTATATTGAAAAACAACGTTTTAACCCCTTCACTACGGGCAGTAGAAAACGCTCCTCGCGCCGTATCCAAGCTGCCGGCGTGCGCCAAATTTTAAACGTCGCTACTGAATATGACAAGTTTTAAGCCAAAACCTCAACATAATCATCATGTGTTATATATCAAAATATGCATAGTTAACCTCTTCCCCCATATGCATGTGACAAGTTATTTACATGGGTTGGGAGGAAGATGGAAAGAGTGACCTTGGTGGGAGGCCTCACTCAGATGACCAAAGAAAACGATTGAAATAGTATGGTAAACTAATCATAATAAGTTTTATATTTTTACATAATGTTCCATAAAAAGATAATAAAATGATTGCTAGCAGGGCCCATCAATGCCTCCCCTGGTATAAGTGAATCCCACTCTTATGTAATATATGATTAATAATGAAAGTCAAGTAATATATCGTATCATATCCGACCTCTATTCTGAAAGATCTCGTACAGTATCCGGAAGAAAGAAAACTCAATTCCACCAGAACTCAGCCTGGACGCAGTATGCGCGTCCTCGGATTTGACGCGAGCGCTGTGAGGACGCATTATACGCATCCTCGTGTTGAAGGGGTTAAAGACTGAAATTTCCTTCAACCCCTATCATATCTATATCATTCCATGTTTTTTAGAAAATACACTGCAGTCCAGAGATATTGTTTGAATAACGACTAAAATTTTGATTGACTGACCAGGAATTCAATAAAAAAAAATATATAGACTTAGTTATTTTCCTGTATATTTCTTTTGTTTTTTGCAGTGACGTATCCATAGGTTTTGCTCACATTTATATGTATATAATTATTTGTTTAAGGTATTTTTTGCTCCTCTATACATAATCTTGTAATTGTCTGCGTGTGTATGCACGCACAGATAAATGGATTGATTTATATAAACACAGGTATACTACAATTATCCAACTTATTTAGTTCAAATTTTTCCTGACTAAGAGGTTGCATTAGTTTTTATTATGTACTGCCCATATTTCTGAATTGATAGAATTAGATCAGCGAGTACAATTTAAAGGGGGATTTTGTGCATGATTAGTAGAGAAAATTGTATTTTAGCGTCGCTCTGATATTTCTTTAACCCATTCAGGCTTGTTGACGTAATATCACATGATCAGTAAATATCCCTGGTTCCAGGTGACATCCTGAAACATCAAGTATTTTCTTGCTGAGTTCTGGGTAGGGCAGCTGTGAAATGCTGGAATATCAGCAATATAATGCTAGATTGTTCTTAACCCAATCCCGACGGGCCCGGCGATAAGTGGAAACCCCCTACGCCGGGCCTATGTAATATTGCATTGGGAACGTCATACATGTATGACGCCCCGGAATCGGGCATTTAGCTGTGTCACACAGGTGTGACACACCGTCGCCATAGGGTTAAGTATAAATATTTTTCATAATATCACTGTCTCTGTTATTGTAGTTTAGGTGCTTGAATATCATAAAATGTAATGTAACCAAAAAAACAAAAAAGGGCATCAAATAAAGCTATTGAATATTAACCCGTTAACGACGGGTGACTAGATAACACGTCTAGTGGTTTTTGGGCTACACGCAGGGGACGCGTTATTTTGTCTAGCCCGGGGCGCGGGCTCGCGGCCAGTGCGGCCGAGAATCCCGACGCGTTAGGCTTATGTGTTCAAGAGTCCCGGAATTTTGGTCTTTTTAAGCCGGATTGGTCCTGTCGGGAACGGGTTAATGATGTCATGGTGATTTCTGCTTCCGATTGGGCTAAAAAATAATTTTAGTTGATAAACTATTATAAAATCAAATGTGCTTGGCCCAGAAAAATAATATTTATAGTAATACTATTTCTAATTTGTCGATTACCCTTGATGTCGTGTCACGTCATAAGGTACATGTACTTACTCATAAGTACATATATAATTGTTTATATTGTTCTTATTTTCATTTTGTAAAAGAAAGAAACATAGAACGTCTTTTTTAATACCCCACTAAAAGAAAGCTTCTCCTTTCCATTGGTATTATCACATAGAAGTGAAGAAAATAGGCAAAGTTCAGTAAAATAACGCTAGAAAAGCATTGCATGTTTTTGGACTAAAAATACCTCCTCTGAGCATGATTACATTTTTATGTGCCTTTACATTTTAGATGCAATCATGCAAACCATAAGATCAGGATGGGTGAAAAACAGTCTGAGAGGTAAAGTGCAGCCTTGCACAGCAGGAAATTACCCCAGAATGAAGCGTCATGCATAGTAGGGGAAAATACACCTTGCTGTAATAGGGTTACTCTAAATGCCAACTGGCTTTAACCCATTAGCAGCGGATGGCATGATTTGGTGCAAAGGCAGAGTCGGTGATAGACGCGGATGGCACCATGCCAGACATGTAATTCAGCTATCCTACTGCTGTTATTTTATTGTGCTATGAGTAATGAGTGAATGATAATGACAATTGCAGTCATAATTACTATAATTTTGGTAATAATCAGCAAAATGGGTTTCACCTAACATCCAAAACCTAGATGGCACCACTTTCTTCTAGCTCTAGCAGGAGAGAGAGCCTTGAATAGCACCTATCCACAATCTCTAGCAAGCACTATCTTTATAGAGCTATGGCACACAGCAGGTTGCCGACCTCTTGCTCTAAAGCACCGGTGATGAAGGATGTGCAGGCAGAACAAGAAAAGGAAGGTGACTTAAACCATGTCCAATGTCTACAGTGCCAGTAGGGATGCCTTTTACCGTGACACTTGTAGTCATAAGCACAAGATTCTTTCCTCTTCCCAACCTCTTCATTGTAGATGGTTATGTATTTCATATTTGTTCATGTCAATACACAAATATTGCTTTATAGCCTCCCATAAAAGAGCAATACTTCTATCACACTGAAAATAAATATAATAATGAGCTGATATGGATCCTATACTACAATTATAATCAACTGCATCATTGATAGAGCCTATCATATGATATATGTAAGTCTAGTTTTGCAAGGAGTGGGAAAAGTATAGGTATGTTGTGTGAAGCTGCCTCACTCTGAAATAAAACTTATCCTGGAAACTAGGCAAACAAATCTATCCCCTGGCTGCAATGGGTTAACACCTAAAGACAGCAATTTCTCAGCCTAGCTGTGCTACCTAATTGTAAAAAAAAATGCTTTGCTTTGCTTTGCTTTACTTTGCTTTACTTTGCTTTACTAAATATATGTGTTGTGCTGCTATTCACATATCAATCAAACAGTTGAATTTCAAAATTGAAAAAGGTTTCTCTCTAGTGGCAACAGAGAGAGAAAGTGAGTGAGTGAGTGAGTTGAGAGACATTAAAACATAGCTATATGTATAAATAGTAAAAAGAACTTGGAAAACACAAAACAAATATGAGAAACAATATTGTTGTTCTATAGTTACTACAGTCACTCACATTAACCCATTGCAGATGGGTATCTGGGCATAACTAACAATAGTCGTCATTACATAATTGACAGTGGGGGAGAGTAGATCATTATATTTCTTTATAGCACTAGGAGTAATAACTCTATTGAATGATGAATGATGACAAGTGAAATTATGATTACTATAATTGCCATAAATTCAGCAATGTAGGTTTAGTTTAGAATCCCAAACATAAATGGCAATACTCTCTCCTAGCATCATCAGGAAAGAGGGCCTAGAATGGCACATATCCAACGTCTCTAGCAAACACTCTTCAGAGAGCAATGACACACAGCAAGATGTCTACCTCCTGCTCTAAAGTATCAGCAATGAAGAGGAAGTGACCCAGACCATGTCCAGTGTCTACAACAATGTTTCCCAACCTGGAGTGCTCAAATGAATTTTGGGGGGTACTTGGAAGTGATGGATACAAAAAGTGACTATACACTGATGTATTTATGAATGATTATCCAGCAGTGTATATTTGAGCTTGTCCATACTATTTTCTTTTTCTTGGATTCTCTTATTAAATTATTTTCTGTAAAAAATATTGGCAGTTGCTTTTAGTTCTGAGGACTTATGAAAATAAGTGATCAAGCAGTGCCTTTCACTTTCCTTTATCTTCTAGTAATTAGATAATAGTCAGAGTAAGGGTGTGCTGGACTGCCTATGTCTATGACTACAGGGGGTACTAGGGTCTGAAAAGGTTGGAAAGCGATGGTCTATAATATGACCCCTCTCCCTCTCCCCTAACACCGCAATACTTCTGTCGCCCTGAATATAAAGAACCTAATGAACCATTATAGACCCTTTACTACAATTTCTTTCTACTGTAACATTGGTAAAGCCTGTCATGTGGCACATATAAGTCTCACAATACAGTAAAACACAAAAAAATATGAACACAAAAATTATATGTCGTAGAAGAGTGCCTTGCTCTGAAATAAAACCTATCTGGTGGGGTGTCACATGGGTGGCACTAGTGCCCATTCTGAGGACCAGTCAAACAAATCTATCCCCATCTATAATGGGTTAAGAAAGTGGCAGGAACAATGCCAGGAGATGCTCATGTGATTGGTCCAGAGAGACAAGGGGGATGAGGATGATTTTGGGGGTGTAGCTGGAAAAAAAATTACCAAAGAGTACTAGAATTATAACCTTGCACTCTCTACCTCCCATTGGTAATGAAAATACATAGAAAAATCGATCACCAGTTTTTGAGAGACTATTCAAATATTGAATTGGCCATGTATCGGCTGGCCACCACCTCAGCATGAAAATAGCCCATAGTATTAGGCCTGCATATTTTGAAATACCCCAGCAAAATGTCCAGGTGCAGCCAAAACCACCCACTCATTAACGGGTTAAAGTCTAGTTGCCTGGATTGAGCATGTGTTTTTAAAAACTGGCAGTTTTCCTTGCTCTATATCAGGATGAATGAACATAGGGAATGATTTTCATCTTTCCTCCAGTCAGAAGGCCTCGGAGAGTTATCCCCCTATTCTTCTGCCTCCTTCTACACCACTAGGCCTTCTCCTGTGCATCTGCATGGCTTCTCCTCCCACCTAAAACTCCCTCAATACCCCCTTCAAGCTGTCAAAGACCACTGCTAAGGGACTCATTCGTGACTATATTAACCCCTTCGACACGAGGATGCATATACTGCGTCCTCGCAGTGCTCATAAAAAACCCGAGGACACGCATACTGCGTCATGGGTGAGTTCTGGTGGAATTGAGTTTTCGTTCTTCCGGATACTGTACAAAATCTTTCAGAATAGAGGTCGGATATGATACACGGGACTACTTGACTTTCATTATTATTACAGAAGAGTGGGATTTGCTTATACCAGGGGAGGTACTGATGCGCCCTGCTAGCAATCATTTTATTATTTATTTATGGAACATTATGTAAAAATATAAAACTTATTATGATTAGTTTACCATACTATTTCAATCGTTTTCTTTGGTCATCTGAGTGAGGCCTCCCACCAAGGTCAATCTTTCCATCTTTCTCCCAACCCATGTAAATAAGTTGTCACATGCACATGGGGGAAGAGGTTAACTATGCATATTTTGATATATAACACATGATGATTATATTGAGGTTTTGGCTTAAAACTTGTCACATTCAATAGCGATGTTTAAAATTTGCCACGCGCCAGAAGCTTGCATGCAGAGTGGAGGGCGTTTTCTAATGCCCGTACATGTAAGCTTGTAATATATCTGGGTTATCCTACCTTGTGCCATGATCATCAAATGATTTTGAATACCAAATTAACCACTACGGGGTTTCAGTCAAAATAAGATCCTCTTTATATTTTTACTGAAAGTGAAAAATGCGGGGAAATGTTAAAGTGATGATAGAAGTGACAGCCATGCAAAAACTGATGTTAGAGGTGGATGCCTTCATTAAATGCTCACGCAAAGAGTTTTTCAAACATACTTATTTACTGTTAAGAATAATATGCATTTAGTTATTCTTTTGTTGATTAGTAGATAAAGTCCATGGAATTTGACTGGCCTTTGTGGTACATTCAAATATTCATTCTCAATTCTAAAGGATGATATGATAAAGACATTACAGATCATCACATTCTGAAAAATTGTGATGTTCACTTGGAGGCATTAAATTTTTATGACTGTTGTCATGACTGGTGAAGACTATCCACACCCAACTTATCAGACCTACTGAAAATTGCTTACACAAGGGTTCTGATAGATTGATTGATTGAATATGTTTATTTGGGCCAAATGGCACTACTGCATTTACAGTTTGAGACAGTTCGTTGGGTAGATCAGGCTCTTTGAAAATATCTTACAAGCCCTTGCCAAAATTCAATATGATTGTATTAGATTTGTACCTTATACATTTATTGGGTATTGGTAAGGGGCATCGATTGTTTGATTGCACAGTTTTTACTGGCTGGAACTTAGGGTGGGGAGGGAGATACTGGG
>BOPN01005236.1:80000-82500 GCA_017312705.2 Penaeus japonicus
CAGCATATTTAATTTTCATATTCAAATGAAGCTACTCTCAGTCTTTTTATCACAAAGACATATTGTTATTTTGTCATCCATTTTTATATAGATTCATAGGTGATAGTATTAAGGAAGAGTAAAAATGATGAAAGGAAGGTGTTTTTTGGAATATGACACATCTATCTGCTCTCTTTCTTATAATTTTTTTTTTTCTTCTTCTTCTTCTTCTTCTTCTTCTTCTTCTTCTTCTTTTTTGTCTCAGTATGTGAATAAAACTACCTGAAAAGATTTAGCAAGTTGAACCTATCATTAAAAAAAATGAAACTTCATATGAATTGTATAATCAGGAGAAAACAAGATACTTCAAGATTAGGGGAAGGAATTTTTATATGAAATTAAATGTATAGCTGATACAGTAAATCATAACACAACAGTGGCACATGATCAGCTAGGCTAAGGCAATGCTTGACAAATGATAAGGGGAGATATGAAATTGGTAATTTTAAAGCAAAAGCAAACTTTTGACTGGTTATCTAAGTAGGCATCTTACCAATTTTGCAGTAAACAGTTTCATCAGAGTTTGGTAACCATTTATGCATTATTGTAGTAGTATTACATCATATTACATCACAGACATGTGTGGGAATAGGCATATACTCAATAGGTTTTGAGTATATAGTTTTTTTCTTTATTTTTCTTCTTCTTCTTTTCTTTTCACTGTGTTTCTTCTCCCTTTTTTTCTGTGAATGGAGTGCCTCTCATTTACATACACATAAGGTACTATTTGAAACCTTGGTCTATAAAAAAAAAAACATTTGCACAGAAAAAGCCGATGGGAAACACATTCAACAGCAAGTATAAAGGTATCAAGTTCTTTGAAACTGACCAAGAAGTTTAACAATTGAAGTAAAGGTTGGAGTGTGAATTATCAGCTGCCCTCCTTTACAGTTGTTTAATTATAAATCATAATAGATATACATACACTAAATATACATAGCATAAAATGAATGTATGAATCTCATTAGAAACAACTAGTCAGCAGATAGAATTTGTCATATCCTTTTTAAGAATGTCTTTTGTATTATTTCTACATATTTATTACCAGAATTGCTCAAAATACATAAATATGGAACCAATATATTTTCGTGGAGGATGATTCCTCATGAAATATTTTTCTAATGGAGTTCCAGAATCAGGTGATCAAAATAAAGATGCCCAAAATGAAGAAATAGGAGTAACCATTGGTCAAGATTTTGTTGTATAAGCTTGTTATATAACTTTTTTTAAAGATCCATTATTTGTTTTTGTTGGAAGACATTTCTGATTAAAGTCTAATTGTCTTAGTGGTTAGCTAAGAGAACAGTATTATAATCAATAGGTTCTGTAATGCATTTCTTTGTTAGCATATGTGTGTGTGTGCATGGTATGTGTGTATTAGTATGCATGTATGTATTTTGACAGCAGCAAATAGACCCACTTCTTGACTGTCCAGTATCTGTATCAAGTTATTTTACAAATTAAGTTGAAAGTTTGCAGGGATTAATGCTAATAACATTTATATTATTTAACCTGTAACCCAAGCATGATGTTAAAACCTGCTTGTAGTATTACTTATAAACTGGTTGATTTATTACTAGTAAAAAATATCAGTACTAACCACCACTCCCTCCATGTGCCTTACAGAGTAGCAGGACATCCTCTTGCACAGAATGAAAAGTGCCTACACATGTTCATTCAAGAGCCCGTCATTGACAAAAACTATGTGCCCGGGAAAATCCGCAACACGTGAGCCACCCCTTCTCCCCTTCTGCAAGTGACCAACATGGAAGCTTCATGTATTCTTCTGACATAAATTATGGGTCTAATAAGGCTGAAGACGAGATCTATACACACTGATGGGAAACTTTTTTCACCTATCTAGACCATCCCTTCTTCCACAACCATTGAAGCTCACTGATACCACTGAATACTCTTTAAGTTGTACATCTCACTCCCATCTTTTTATTACTAATATTTAGTTTTTTTCTTTCTTTCTATTTTCAGTATTGTAATTTTTGCAGTGCTGTGACTTATTTTTTTATTTTGCATCACTCTTGGATTCCTTAGATCTAACTATAGGTTTGCACTAGCAATACCAATGACATAGTATTGTGCTTGACTTATATGTTGCTTATTAGTCAGTGTACATTACTTTAACCTACTTCCCATGAGAATGTGGAGAATTAACAGATCATCATATTTCTTTAGGGCACCAGATCAAATCCTGCATCTAAATATTATTTCAGTGGTTATATTATAATTGCATATTGTACACACACTTGCTCCTGCACAGGCACTTGCACACATGCACACACACACACACACACATGCACACACACACACACACATGCACACACACACACACACATGCACACACACACACACACATGCACACACACACACACACACACACACACACACACACACACACACACACACACACACACACACACACACACACACACACACACACACACAC
>BOPN01005236.1:92500-100000 GCA_017312705.2 Penaeus japonicus
CATTATGTACTTTATTATTATTATTATTATTATTAAAAAAAGAAAAAAAAAACTTGCGTTTGTACCAAAAAGAGGCCTGGCATATGGAAAACTGCTCGTGTACTAGCACAACAAAAGAAGTCTGAAAATATAAATTTCCATGCTATCTATTGTTAGCAAGATCTTTGAAACTATAATTGCACTTATGTAATAGCATTGGACATTGCTGGTGCATTTGATCATGTCGGACAGGAAGACGGCATCTATAGTGACCTCGAACTGCCTCCATGGCTGGTCACTCTCTGTGGTGGTAAATGGACGCTCCTCTGCCCAGTCCCCTCTTAGTGCCTCTGTGCCTCAGGGAGGTGAGCTCAGACCATTAGTATGGAACGTTGTCTTCAGTGATATTCTTCATCTTATCCAAGAAACATTTGCATTTGTAGATGATTGTGCAATCTCATTCACGTGCAACAGGACGGTCACCCAGCAACAGTCACCTGCATTAACCAGGTACTACAGCGTATCACTACATGGAGCAAGAGATGGTAAGTGTCACTAGCTCCAGAGAAGACACAGGTAATGCTGATCTCCCGCCACCGCGACTGTCCAACTTGTCCCTACCCAACATCCTTCTTAATGGCAAGAGGCTGCCTCTGCAGAATTCCATCATAATCCTTGGCATGGAGTTTGACAACGGCCTCACTTAAACAAGACACGTCCAGCAGGTACCAACGACCTCTGCTTGGAAGCTGGGTCATTCGTCGCAACAGTCATCTCCTGGAGGTGCCGAGTATAGGGGCTCTGTGCAGGTCACATGTCTGCAGGCTGATGGAATAAAGCCTACCATCTTTTCTGTCTGCCTGCTCACCATCCTATCTTAATTTTCTGGGTAATGTCCAGAGAAGTGCGGAAAATATTGCACGTCTCAAGATAGCATTCACGCGACATCACTCTCGAATCACTACAACAGCGGCATAGCATTGGTGGATATTGTGTGATATACAAGATCAACATCAAGCAAACTGCGTGTGGCCTTGGCTAGGGCTGAGCACAGACTGCGGTCGTTCCCACCGAGATTTCCTACCTGGTCAGAGCTACCATCCCCCCCCCCCCATGCAACCTCATTGCACCGAGTCAATATATGGTTGCTCAACATTGTTATGGGCGAAATGAACCTATTTGTTCTTATTTTTAGAGTTGTTTCCCTTACTTATTTACTAATTCTTTAATATGTGTAATATTTTTAATTGTATTTAAGAGTGTTTGCTACAGATAGTTTTGTGCATAAAATCTAATGCTTTAGCTATATCCTTAGAAATTATACATACACTCTCCTGTAGACCTAAGATAAAGGTAACAAAAGAGAGAGAGAGGGAGGGGGGCTGACAGACAAAGATAAAGCAGATAGAGAGGTGTCTAGCTAACTGATTGTTATGGATTAAGCTAGTATATGAATTCAGCTTTACTATACCAATTCAATTTTGTGTAGCAGGCATTCCCTCATGACCTGAGATTTCAAGCTTTCCTATATGCCCTTCCGCCTCCAGCCGCACCTGGCTCCTGTCTGTAGTTGTGTTCATTAGCCTGCATATTCTGGGGCGGTGAAAGTTACCCTAGTCTGCCCGTGTCGCTAGACTAACAGTAAATATAAGGAAGGGTACAACAGAAGCAGAGGAGAGAGAGAAAGAAAACATGAGAGATCAGAACAGGACAGCAGAGCACACAGCACTTCTCTCCAGCGTCGCCTGTGGGAGGCAAGTACAATTATCGGGTTAACTAATAAACTACTGCAGCAGAGAAACGTCTGTGTCCTCCCCAAGGTTACAACTAGTTCCTGAAGTGGTTACAGTGAGAGAGAAGGGAGGGGGAGAAAGATA
This sequence comes from Penaeus japonicus, assembly GCA_017312705.2. Lineage (NCBI taxonomy): Eukaryota > Metazoa > Arthropoda > Malacostraca > Decapoda > Penaeidae > Penaeus > Penaeus japonicus. Next base: position 94,357 of record BOPN01005236.1, read on the forward strand.
CAAAATTCAGGTTGGTAGGGGATTTTTTATTATCCAAAGCTAGAAAATGTGGAGGTATATGACAAAGATATTATGTAAATCCTGAATATCGAATGACTATGGTTGGGTTTTTATTATCAAGGCTAGAAAATTTACAGGGATATAAAAAAAGAAATTATGTAAATCCTGAATATCAAATGACTATGGTAGGGGAATTTTTATTATCAAAGCTAGAAAATTCACAGGGATATAACAAAGCAATTCTTAAAGAATGACTGAAAAAAAATATTTACAAATCTGACTACGTCTCGATTTTTTCTTTTCTTTTCTAAAGTCTGAATACGTTCCGGATATCATTAAATAACACTAAACACATTCTTGATACCTAAGTCTTACAGTGAACCTGTTGACTCCTACAAATAATTTAGAAGGTCACGATGTTCCTCACTGTGGGTCAGGAGATTAGAGGATGCCCTCCGTCGGGTCATTCAGAAGTTTTTCGTCGGGTTTCATCGTTTTCTTCACTGCCTCAGCGGCCTTACGGATTTCATTTTTATGGATGTCATCTGAGTTCGTCCACAATGGGCACCTGTAAGAATCAGGGAATTAAAAATAGACTCACACAAACATTCCTTAGTGAGCGTGTTTTTGACCTAATGTTACTGATTATTGTTGGTTGAATGTTTGGATACAGATAAGGCATATGCAGAGCAGATGCTTTACCCGGGCGTATATTCACTATGGCTAGCCCGGCCTGTGCCAGAGAGTGCTGCCTCGTGAGTGTGTGTCAAGGAGTGTTGACAGTGGAAGCTCACGAGCTTGGATGGGACTCGATCTCCCGACCACGGGGAGGTGAGGCCGGCACGCTACCACTGTACTAGCCTGCCGTCATGAAGGTTTGGTTTGGGAGTCATGGTGGTTGTTGCCTCCGTCATTAGCAGAACAAATATAGTTGGCCTATATGAGGACGACTGATACCACAGTGTAGAACTAACTCTCGATTTATTGAAAGCGACGTTACGCATTCACAATTTGCATCACCGTTGCCTGTCACGTAACATGATCTAATACTAAGAATTGTAAATGCATCCTAAGGAATTATACAGGTAATATGGATCATATTAGATCAACTTTCAGTTATCAAATGTCTTTAGGAATTTTATAACTTATTCCGTCCTCTCGCTGTGGTGTGGTGCTCTATACTGTTTTCCATACTAGTAAACATGATGTAGGCCTGAGTACAGCGAAACAGTGTTTCTTCGCCCTGTCTCACATGGAAACTATTAACAGTGCTTGTCCATTGCAACCCACGTGGCCGGCATTAGCCATCTATTGGTTCCATAGGCTGCAGCGTCTTCGTGTATTTTGCTGACAATCTGTTCCTATCTCTTCCTTTCATTCTCCATCTTTTCCATCTCGTTCTACCACTGGCGGTGACGGGGGTGAAAGAAAGACTCAGATGAACAAAACAATTACGTCCACAAACATGACCTGTCATACGAAAAATTGTCCTTATTCTTTGTCATTATCGTTGTTGCATAACGTTTCTTACTATCATTATCTACATATGCACTAGGTACGGCAACTGTGTACGTGCGTATATATATATATATGTATATGTGCGTGTCAGGGACTGCCTTAAGGCAATTAGACCAGTTGCTCCCTATAGGGCCCCGCGCCAAAGGGGATCCGCGCTTGAATGTAATCTGTTAACTCGCATGTAGTTTCAAACTCACATTTTGATTGCTTCCCATTATACATACAGATATAGAAGTAAACAATATACTTTTTAAGACATCTCTATGATTTTACTGATATTAGTATAAATTGGCTGGAACCTGGGCCCTGCATTTTCTAGGGCCGACCCTGTGTGTGTGTGTGTGTGTGTGTGTGTGTGTGTGTGTGTGTGTGTGTGTGTGTGTGTGTGTGTGTGTGTGTGTGTGTGTGTGTGTGTGTGTGTGTGTGTGGCTGTGTAGCAATGTTGTTTGTTATCATCTTATCATTCATTCTATCTATATCAAAGGTCATGGTACGTACCTGTACCATATCTCATTATTATGCGATATGCTGTTTATTTATTCTAAGATATCAGTGATTTACGTTTTACATGCCATAATGATTACCTATATTCAGTCAGTATTTTTACCATATATGTATATATATATATATATATATATATATATATATATATATATATATATATATATATATACATACATATAGGATACGTATTTTTCGTGTTATCTATTTCATCTCAGTGCCTGATAATAGTCACTTTTCTTTATAGCTCGTGAAGTTATACTAATAATTATATTCAAGGTTAACCAAACACTGCTTTGACATCAACCCCTCTACAACCCCCCACCCTTATTTTCATTTTTGACTCCATTCTGTAACCCGGGGATTACAACACAGTTTAAATCGCAAAACATCTGCCACGTTACCTAAATTTCTTTTGTAAGTTGTTTAGATCCGAGACTAAATATCTATGGTAGCAAAATGATTATGAAAATTACCATATATATATAAATAATTAAAATATGGTCATCTATAATGCATGTAAAACGTAACATGCATACAAACCTACATATCGGGTGTCATAATTTATACAGGTGAGGCATATGAAATTTCTATTGGAGTAGGTCTAGAATTTCTAAATATATAAATTAAACTGATGAATATTTCCTGAAAAGGAACAGGAGAGGTTAGTCATGTGCACATACTTCTCGGACAACCGTCAACTTTTGGGGGTCGATGTTCTTTTTTTTTAGCTATACATCCAACACTCTTTACTCTACGCCCTTCTCGTATATTCGTGAGGTCTTAGATCTATGGTTTATTTATCTCTTTATACCCACTCCCCTTCTTTTAATATCTTGTCTGAGTTAGAGCCTTCTGACTCCATTTTAATTTAGAAAAAAATAATTGCGTATTTAGTTACGCATGTCAATTTCACAAGAAACACAAGAAAAATCGAAAAGCATCTGAGAGACTAAGATCTAGTTATGAGGAACGAAATAAGACATTATAGGCCTACTAATACTTTTGAGAAAAAATGAATCCATTAAGTTATGTAAAAACGTATTTTTCAAGTATTGAAAATAAGGTCAATGAAGATGTATAATGTGCAGTCTGAGGATAGTGTTTAACATTGAATCATATCTTGAAAGCAAGGTACAAGCCTAGTACAAGATAACATTCTTAATAACATGTACAGAATAATGATTTTCTTAGAGCTTTTTTGCAACATATTTCAAAAAGCAACATTATAATACGGGTTTGGGGAGTGATACAATTAAAAGAAAAGTTCATTTAGCATGTGTTCAACGTTTAAGAAATAAAGAGTAGAATGGATACGTCCTAAAATTTGTCTTTTTGAATATGATTAGACCATTTCCATCGGCCAATATCATTTATCATTCATTTCTTTACACCGCCCTTCCTTTCGTATAATTTCGTAATGTTTGATATAAAGCCTCCGATTTATGATCATAAGCATGTCTCGGTCTGGTGGAAGCCACCTTTTAAATTTTTTAAACGTCACTTTAAAATTTAAAAACGTTTCATTTATTCATTATTTTTTTCTTACTTCTCATTCTTATAAGGATAAAGTATACAGAAATCGGGGGGGGGGGGGGCGCACACACACACACACACACACTGAATTTCATAATTCAATCTATATTACTGACCATTTTAGTAAGATGCTGTGACCCATTGAGCGACTCTAAATAAATGCCCTAAATAACGGGGCATCGCAAGGCACAAGCATAACATGAGACAAAATGGAGTGAGATACTTTTCGTGCACATAGAAGTAGACAGAATTTATAATACACTCTCCAACTGACTCACTTGTTGGGATCACTTTTCACCTCAGGGTCGTAGTTAAAGTGATCATAGTCCTCGACAGGTTTCCTGCATATGTAGCACATAACGGCCCCGCACGAACAGGTCATTTTGTTGCATCCGGATGACTGAATAAACCGCTTTTTGCAACTGCTGCATTCTCTGCAACGAAAGAACGATGAAGGTAATGTACATCTATATAAATATAGGATATAATTTTATATAATCATTTATTTCTTCCATTCATTAAATGTTAACAGAAATAATAATTCTTTAATGCTTTTTTCGGTACTTTTAGTTTCAGTTTATTCAAATGAAATTGCCCGTGTCAAATACTACAACATCTATCATGCACACCCATGACATGTTTTAAAGAGCACAAACAAACTACGCAATAACTGACTCTGCAGTCATCTCACCTTATCATCGCCTCCGCCATCTCATTTTCTAAATGAGTTCTGGCATTTTTTTGTTTTTCTTCCTGAATGTCTAAACACTCTTCTGGCAAGTGATTTGGCTTCTTGCATAACCTATAAAAATGTACATTGTCAGGAAGCACTACGATGCGGTGAACCGTGAAGGATGCTAAATATATTGTGACTGCGTGAGGTGCTCCTATGGCATGCAGGTGTGTGTGTGTGTGTGTGTGTGTGTGTGTGTGTGTGTGTGTGTGTGTGTGTGTGTGTGTGTGTGTGTGTGTGTGTGTGTGTGTGTGTGTGTGTGTGTGTGTGTATGTGTGTGTGTTGTGTGTGTGTGTGTGTGTGTGTGTGTGTGTGTGTGTGTGTGTGTGTGTGTGTGTGTGTGTGTGTGTGTGTGTGTGTGTGTGTGTGTGTGTGTGTGTGTGTGTGTGTGGCTCTACAAAACCAAAAAAGAAGGGCATTTATTGAAAAATATAAATGTAAAATAACATCAAATATGTAGAAAAGTGCATATCCATTGGAATCATATAATACAGGAGAGCAGACAAATGTCGAAAGCAATTCTAAAGAAAAGCACCTTACCTGCAAGAGTCTTTTTTACATTTAATGCATGTAAAGAGTGTGTTATCCTTATCAAGGACAGCCATGAAATTGCAATAGGGACACGCCTCGAGGCCCTCTATCTTTGCCGTCATCACCTCCTCCAGCTGTCTCTTCTCCAGCAGGCTTGAGTAAACAGCCCTCTTGGTCACCCTCCACAAAGTCTCTTCCAAAATCTCAGCACTGCAGTCTTCCTTCAGGCAACGGAATCTCACTCGCCCTTGTCCTATCTCTTCTTCAACGTACCTGGTGTGGAAATGGCGAGAAAATCTTTCGCAAATGATCGTTCATTCTTTATTCATTTTGCCAGTTTTATTGTTCTGCTGTTCTTTTTATTCTTTATATATCTGTTTCGAGGTACTTCTTACCGTGGGATTTAAATGGGCCTCAGAAAATAGCTGCCTTCTATACAATTTTACCATAAAGCCAACCATATGTGTGTAAAGAAAAAAAAGAGAGAAAAAAAAAACAGAAGAAACTAAGCCATTTCCTAACCCTTCCATCACCACCTAACTCTAATTCTTGTCTCCCCAACAATCATACTATAATATTCACTTTATAATCCTTGAACCTCGCGTGTATCTTTCTGCCACTAAGTTCTGGCTTCATTGCAATTTTCTGCTCTTAAATATGACCACAGTTGCTGTAGGTTTGTCTCTACCTTATTACATCTCTCAGGTGGAAAGAGCAGGCACATTATCGCTAGTGTCTTCGTAGCTTACTATAAGAAAGTTAGGTTTGTCACTGTTCTTGTCTTGCGAAGTGTCTGTTTTACTTGTTTTTCTTATCAGAGCGCTT
>BOPN01005237.1:35000-72500 GCA_017312705.2 Penaeus japonicus
AAGTCTTGGTTGATTGTAGTCTTTTTCTTCATGTTGTCTTGAGGGTGGGTAAGTTGAAGAGGGTTGGGAGGTAGGGGTCTGGAACTTGTGGTTGGGGTTGGGGATAAGGAATCTTTATTATCTAATCAAACTTAACTTAGTAGAAATCTTAACATAGTAAACCATTTTTTTAAGCGTGAGAAAGCGGAAAAGGAAGTGGTGAAAGGAGCTGGAGAGATAGTGAAAAGAAACTTGGGAGGAGATAAAGTGAGAGTTAGAAAGTTAAGTAGAGTGAAGAGAGTATTAGCTTTTTATTTAGGTTTGGTCTTGAGGAGAAGGAAGTTGAAGTGAATAATGAAAGTATGTAAAGTGAAGAGGAAGTGATGAAGGGAGCTGGAGGGAGAGTGGAAATGAAATTTGCGAGGAGATCAAGTGATAGAAGGAAAGCTGAGAAAGCTGGAGAAAGGAGAAAGGACAAGTTGTAAGACCAGGAGAAAGAAGTGAGAGAAATAGCATGCATGTGCACCCTTAGTTGCTGAACAAAGCCCCGGGTCAACCCCTCGGGAGGCAGCCAGAAACCTATTTTTTCAGTTTTTTTTTTCTTTCCTTTCTTTTTTTTACATTCTTAAGCTCTGCCCACGCTGCACATCGCCGACCTCACACGTCACCTCTCACTGATGTGCTATGCATGATGTGCCGTGCTTGACGTTGAAGTGGAGCCCTGTGGGTTAGCTTGTAGTCTGGGTTAAAAAGGTGTTAAAAAATCTTCATTCTTGATTGCAGGTCCTCTTGAAGTTTACTTCTTCCTTCTTGTCTTCTTAGTCTTCTTTTATATTCTCCTCTTCATAGTTGCCTCCTTACATGATCATCGGTCTCCTGTTCCTGATGCCGTGAATATGGCCTCAACTTCTTCAGTACCATTGATTCTGCTGAGGCTTTTGGGCCACCAGGCATGTGTGCCTTCTGGACGAACGTTGAGGCGATTGTAGAGCTCCTCATCCTCATCTTGGATTCTTGTCCATCTTCTTCTGGCTTGATGGTGGAGTCTCTTGTTGATCGCTTCGACCCTTAGTCTTTCATGGATCTCACGTGCAGTGACTACTTCGGGAAAGCGAATATTCAGAATCCATTTGCCTGCTTGGTTCTGAATAGTCTGTAGCTTCATCATATGCCTTCTGGAAATGGTGTGGTTAGGCACTGGCGGGTATTCCATGATGGGCCGCACTAGGGCTTTATAAATGTAGAGCTTGGTTTCAGGACTCAGTGTCTGGAACCTTCTGATCTTGTTCAGCTGATCTTTAGCTTTCATTGCTCTTTCATTTATGTGAGGGAAAATTTCTCTTCTGCTAATTGTTAGCCCTAGTATCTTTCCTTTGTCACAGTAGTCCACTGCTTCTTCGTCCACTATCAGATCTGGAGTCGTGAACTTGGCCACAGGAATGACTTGGAATTTTCTCATGTTGGTTGAGATCTTCCACTGTCTTTCGTATCGATTGATGGTCTGGCAGTTCTGAGTGCCATCATCTCGATCGATCTCCCTTCGTACTTGATTATTTGAGTGTTGTCGTCGGCATACATATAGTGATTGCTGCCATGTGATGGTTCAGGCAGATCTGCTGTATATATGGTGAACAGTGTCGGTGAGAGGCAGCTTCCCTGTGGAACTCCACTCATGAGGGGAATTGCTTCGCCGACTGTATTGCCGACGACTATTCTTGCGCTTCGACTTTCGAGAAAGTCACATAATAACTTCGTCAAGGGCGTCGGGAGGTTCAGCCTGATGATCTTAAGTTTCAGGTCTGTGTGCCAAACTTTGTCGAAGGCTTTGGCCACATCTCTCAGAGCCACATTGACTTGGTTCCTTTCGCTCATGGCATTGGCGATTTCTTCATATATGATTGCAATGGCTGTTGATGTTCCTCTGCCTGGTCTGAAGCCATGTTGCCTGGGATTTTGCAGATCGTTAATCTCCAGGTGATTTCGCAATCTTATGTTCAATATCTTTTCAAAGACTTTACCTGGGACTTCCAGTAGAGATATGGGTCTGTAATTCTCCACTTTTCTTGGATTTTTCCCGGCTTTCGGAATCATCCTGATTCTTGCTTCCTTGAAGAAGTCAGGGAACTAATCAGCAGTGAGAGAGGCATTATATATGTTTGCCAGTCTCAGCAACATCTTGTTTGAAAGATTTTGCAGGATTGTTTTGTTGATCCTGCCTAGTAGAGCAATTACCTTCGTTTGCCCATATAAACCCTGGGCGCGGTACCGCGCAAGTAGACTTGTACTTTGCCACTTATACTCATAACCAATTTAATTCGATGGTTAACGTTAGTATAGGAAGAGGCTATCTTTTAGTTTATATCCCATTCTGACTTAACTAGTTGATTATATTCATTGCAGAGTCTTGTTTTATCAGAAGTCTTTGCGATATGTTATACTTTGATATGACCAACAGTATTTCCTATGCAAGTAACGTAAAACTCCCATTGTTTTATAATAATCTTTCGGTATTAACCTTCTACCATGCTTTTAAACAGTTATTAAAATGAACAAAAAGTACCAATGAGTTGTCTATCAGTAAATAGGAGCATATACGTCATGAGAACAATTAGTGGGTAATCTGTATTGTAATGAACGAATGCGTAGATACGAATGTAACTAATTGTTGAAGTGATGGATAGTAATAGTCGCTAAACTGATGCAAGATACACCAGATAGTTCATGTAACACAGTCGCCCAGCGTTAAGAGGGCAATTAGGTCAAACAGGTATCGGAAGATAGGGATATTCAGCTCGGCTATCCCCAGCCGAAGCCGGCTATAGAGTCATTGTACCTTGTCCCCACTTCGGGTAATGTCTCATCGTCTTAAGGATGGCAACATGCAAGGGCAATGCCTAACTTCATGTAAATGTCCATCTAAGTGGTTCTTAAACTAGGAGAAATTACCTCAACTGGGCTATTCAGTGAGAGGGGAAGCAATGGTACCACGTGAGGTGGATCATCACAGTTAAAAGGTATGGAGTAAAAGTATGAGTGGCACATTCAAACCTGTTAGACTTTAAATATTTCCAGACCCACTGGCCTAACTGTGTCGTTTTGAAGTGAAGGGTGTTAGATAATATATACAAGCTGCCAACATTGGTGAGTTATATAATCCTGGCATAAGTGGTGGCCACCAGTCTCCCACCTCTTCTACCAGTGATAGAACCAGGGGAGTGGGGTCGTCCCTCCTACTGTGATTAATTATGCCCTTACACAAGAGCAATAGAAAATATAGAAAGAGCTACAGTTTGATCCACAATGTTTGAAAAAAAAAAAAAAAAAAAAAAAAAACACTGGAAGGCCTACCTGCACACCTCGTGCTTGGCAATAGAGGTCACAGATCTTCATTATCAGCACTGTGTCGGATAGAAGCATATGTTTAAGATGCATTTTATTACACAGAAGTATCGAAAGTAAATATGACTTTTAAGATGCGGCATAATTGCAGAGTAAAATAAGTCATAAAAATGTTGCTGCATCTTTTAATACTCTTCCTACTTCATTTTTTCTCGGCTTTACCTTTATTTTTTAAAGTTACACATAAATCATATATTATCACCGTACATATATTGCTACAACTATCTTTTTTTTTTCTTCATGTAGGTTGAATATGTGACATGTTTTCTTAGAAGGTTCAGTAGCCATACAATTAAATTTTGCAATCTAAAGTTGTATTAGTATATACAACAAAGCCTACATGATGTGTGAATATATATGAGCGTACAGCAGGCAGATTGTGGCGAGGGAGGGGGTGGGAAAGGAATGGACTAAAACTCCGCCAGTTCAGGATATTGGTGCCCGACTATTATCAAAATTCATGCATTTTTACACAATTTATTATGTACTTTCTATCAAAAGACCAAAAAGCACTTCCTTGATATTTTTGTTTTTTTACGTTGAAAAAAATGTTATATATATATATATATATATATATATATATATATATATACATATATATACATACATATATATACATATATGTGTGTGTGTGTGTGTGTGTGTGTGTGTGTGTGTGTGTGTGTGTGTGTGTGTGTGTGTGTGTGTGTGTGTGTGTGTGTGTGTGTGTGTGTGTGTGCGCGCGTGCGTATTTTTTCCTTCTCTGATTCTTTCTTTATCAGGGTTTGGTAAATTCGATAAAACGGCCATGAAAACGATTACGTTTTAACATATTCCCTTCATTTTTTAGATTGTGTGAATATTGCACGTTTCACTCAAAGATCATGAAATTTATTTTAGAACGAAAAGATAAATTGAAATAGAAAATACACAGAATTGCCTAAAACGGCATTTTTCTTAATTTCTATTGCTTATATCATATGTATCTAGCAATGTATATTTTTTAGGTACCTAAACAGTGGGGGGGGGGGGGTCCCGTCAAAAGCGAAGAAAAAATACAACCTTTAATTGTTATGGCCGTATTTTTTTTACTTCATTACGGCCAGACAGAATTGGTGTGTTCACTCGATTTCCAGTATTTTCATAATTTTCTCATGAAAACGAGAAAAATGTCAAAATCATATTTTTCTTTAACGAAAATTAACAATTTTGAAGTTATAACACGAATGCAGGGCTGAAATAGAGGAAAGTGTAGCAGACACATCCCGCACATTATCCTTCAGATTGAGATGAAAACTCTCATTTTCTTTGGCCATGACTTACAACATTAGTAAATTTAGACGGCATATAATACGCTCAACTTAGATTTGGTAACTCGGTGAAAAATTCGATGGTCGCACGGGAAAAATCATCGCGTTTTATAACAGACATGGCAGCAACTGCAAATTGCGCTTGTTGCAGCCGTTTTCACTTCTGTTGCTGCCCAACAAATTAAAAAAATAAAGCGATGAAAATTAATTCGCGCTTCGTTGGCAAGTCGAAACAAAAATAAAAGCAAAAGATGCAAGACAGCATAATAAATATAAGCATAACTATGATATTATTTCATATTTACAACCATTTAGAATTAATACAAGTCCGTATCTGACGTTTATTTTCATATTCAGTAGGCTGTAGATTCTGTTTTTTAAAGTTAATAAGTTGCCTATCCCGTCGACCCCCCATGATAAGAACCGTCCAGCTCCAAAATCAGAGCCACACCTACCCTGTCATTGCATTGTTAGGAGTAGCACGAATTAGCACTCACAAAATTGAACTGAAGCTCAGGCAAACGCAATACTTTTAATCTGGAAAATTGAATGCTTTGTTAAACTTAAAGAAAAATCGAACTTTGAGATCGCTAATCTGACTCCAACAATCCTTACTCCCACCTTGTGGTGCCTTGTGTTAGAATTTTCATTTTTCATCTTGTATATTTGTTTATGTATTACCTGTTGTGGGGTAAAGTCATGTAGTGGTTGGGGGTTAGAGATCTGCTCGCAGCTTAGCTTGCAGCAGGATTATGAGGGGAAGGGGGAAAGGAAGTTGCTGTACGCACCTCGAGTGGTTTTGTACTGTACAAACTTATAGTTTTATATCAAGAGATTTCTCGTAAACAGTTGCTTCGGAATGAGCCCACCTGTATATCTCCTTGTTCTGATAAGGTCCCGACGACTACCACGTGCCATATATATAGGGACATAGCACAAGCTATGCGGGTGTCCGACAATGCCTCCTCGCTCCAAGCAGAGGCAGTCGCTATTATGGGAGCCCTAGCCCATGCAGCCCAGACGGACGGGCATGTTGTCATACATACAGACTCTAGGGCCGCCATTGACAGCCTGCAGCAAAGCACGCCCCTTGATAACGTTTATCTTCTGACCACGATTCTTACCATTGCTCAGAGAATCCTGGATCAGGGTAGACGCATTATCATCAACTGGATTCCAAGCCATGTTGGTATTAAAGGGAACGATGTAGTTGACAGGCTAGCGGAGGAAGGCAGGAAAAAACCCTTGAGTAATCTTGTAGTGCATCCTAGCCGAGAACTGCTAAGGCGTAAAAATGGCTGCAGGGCAGGTCGGTGCCCTGCAGCGCCACAGAGAGGAAGCGAGAACCTCCCCCTCGGCCAGCTGGTACTCAGACGCCACAGGCTATGAGTCGCTGATACTCTCCCCTAAAATACCAAGGCGAGCCGAAGTCAGTCTTCGCAGACTGAGATTAGGCTACCCTTGTGCGTGGCAAATCATTCTCACCATTGGGCATGATGAGCGACGCTGTAGACATTGTGGCGCGCCGGACGCCAAGATGGAGCACCATCTGATGGAATGCGAGCACACTCGCTTCCTCAGGCAGGGCCCAGAGACGACAGCCGCCGGGCTGGTAAGGCGGCTATGCCTATTGCTTTCCCCCTGGCAACTGGAGCGCCTTCAGGCAATCCAACCGCCACGGTAAGCATTCAGTGATGATGATCAGATGAGTCAGCACTTACAGCTGGCAGAGGCCGGGCCGCCTCGTGCATATAGCCCGGGCGAAGGGACGTCTTCGCAAATCTCTCTGAACTGACTTATATGTACTTTACTCTTGCTTTTACGTTCATTACTTTCTTTAGCATATTCCTTATCATGATCTAATAATCTATTGAGTTTGTTTAAATTTCCTTTTCAAGATTGTTCTGCATCTCATTGCTTTCGATTTTTGGATCTACTTGTAATATCTAGATCACGTATTAGTTTATTTAGTTCATGGATACTTTTCATTGTGATTTAATATAAGTAACAGTTTCAACTTCTGCTTGCATTACGCTTTTATCTTTGATGATTACTCTTCCTAATATCTTAATTTATTTTCGTCATCGTGTATTGCATGCTGCATTTTCTACTGAGCAAATCTTTGTTTAGAGGCAACACTTATGTACACAACATATATTGAGACACCATTTAATATGATTAAAATGGTGTTCCTTCATGCACTTTTGCTACAGTTTTCTGTTGCATTGTGAAGCCTCTTTGAATTGACTTCGGACATCAAGTAATACATGTTATTATTTATTTTGTTCACTGTTATCTTTGAGTAGTTTCTTTTTGAGTGGAAAGTTTCCTACTGATGTATGGATATATTTTACTGTCTTGAATGAAGAATTTTGTTCCATGTACATTGTTTTGGTGTGTTAATGGTTCTTTGATTGCCACATTGTGTTTTAGTTCTTGTCAAAAATAGAGGGTTGCCTTTGCTCATTTTTTAAAATTTCTGCATTATCATATTCTGCAGTTTACTTTATGTAAATTATTTACTTTAGAGAATGCAGTATGGATATTGTTCTCATTTTGCCCTTATTGTATAATTTCATTTCCTTTACTTTCTGCTAGCTTTCATTCTTTTCCATTGGTATGCTGGTTCTATAGTTATTAGTACAGCATTTTTCAATGGGCTTGTGTCCTCATGTGTCATATGGGGGCCTTTGCATTACACTGGACTAAATTGCAACATAATGCCTAGTATTGGCATTCAAGACATATTAGGCATGGGAACGTAATTGCGTATATATTAATCATTTTATGGTAAAATGACAACACAGAGAAGTAGCTTGAAATTTAGTGACAACATAAATATCGGCCAAACACTTTTAGATGTCTGGTAAGATAGCATATCAGATTAATACTTTGAAAGATTAGCTTCCTTCCAATATTTTCAGGGTATATGCTATGTCTTACTGCTGAAGTATATTTATATATGTTTATGATAATGTTCTTATGTATTACATAATGTGGATGAAGGTGGTGAAAAAGAAGGAGAATGATACTTTATGTATAGTGATGGAGAAGGAGAAAGATGATAATATAGATGGAAAATGTGACTGTGACTAAAACAGATGTGAAGGAGAACAATAAAGATGGTATAGGTTATTGGAGAAAGAAGAGAAGGAGAAAGAATAGATGAAGATGAAGGATACACCGAGGTAAAAAGTGCAAGCAAGAATACAAGAATAATTAATCTTTCCAAAGGAAAGATTAATTATTAGTTCTCCTTGTTGCAAATCCTGCAAATGATAAATAAGTCATGGCTACTTTTCAGCTATTTCCATTGCTCTGTAAATCAAACTACCAGACCACATTTGATATTTTCAGTTGTGTGTATAAGTCCTTTACAATGATAAAACAACATATATGCCAGTTTTTCCACATGCAACAAAGATACTTTTGTGTTTCAAAACAGGAAATTGGTGTAAAAATTATCAAATTTTGTAGGTGGTGTGTCCCATGTCTTTTAATATTATCATAATCAGTCCATGTAGTCATGCTATCCAGCCAAATACTAATGCACTGATGAAAGAACGGCAAGACAACAGAAGAACTGGTTGATATTTGAAGTATATTGTATAACTTAATAAAGAGAGCCAGCTGGTAATTTAAAAATAATGCTAATGAAATATGATAATTTATATATATATATTCAAGCAATATGACACTACAGCTAACTCAAAATAATGGCAAATGAGCAGAATAGAAAAAATGTGTTTGCTAAGAAAATATGATGGGTTATGATGCACAGGTAAAAAATATAAAAGTACAAACACAGTATTTCTATCAAGATGTAATATATTCATTAACCTTCATCTTTCACATCAGTTTTTATGTATATTAAAAATGATCAGACGGATGACTTCTAACCATGGTATATATCATAACTATTGAGTAGACAAACAAATATGATTGCCTATAATAACCTAAAAGAATATTACCTCACATTTTCATGATCATGGGAAAACATACATTATTTATGTGTGTAGTGTCTTGTATAACATGCACAAATTCATTGATAATATATGAATTGTAGTAATCATTTAATACTTTACTATATTTTTGGGAACTGAAATAGGGAAAATTTGGCAAAACATAAAATCTTAAGTATAAAATGTGGGTCATTACAATAAAAACTATTTATTGTTCTAATCATAAAGTTCAATGGTAAGAAACCCAATTTCCCTTGAGGAAAGTATCAAAACAATAATTTAAAACATTATTAATTATTGCACTGCCTATAACAATGGAAACAAATCAACATAATACAACCACATCTGACAAATAAGGGCTTAAGGTAAGACTCCATTTGACAGCTTATTTTAATACACATTTGTGACACCTAAATTACTGTCAAGTGCTGACAACAGCCGCATAGTTGATCTACAATTAACTCTCTTCACTCTCACAGTCAATGGTAATAAATCAAATAAGTTTTCAATATATACATGCCATTATTTACAATACAGTGTCAATAGGAAGAATTCCATTGGTAAAAGCAGTGGCGATTCTGCAATATGAAAGGGCTGTACGGTGACTGAGGAGCCCTGTATTGGTATCTAAACGGAGATAAAAAGTAAATCTTACCATTTCTTCCAAGGTAAATTTCTTCCCAGAATTAACCAGACACAGAATCCTCATTTGCAGAGGCTACTACCATAGGTCAATTCATTGGATACCATTCACTAACCCATAATCAACAAAACATTGTACATAGTCATTTAAAATAAGTACATCATTTATACTCCTACCAAATGGAATGTGTCATATATTTAACATGGACGGCTTGGCTTTACAATAAACTAGAAATGATAGACATAATACATCATCTCATTTTTTGAAACATTTAAATTCATTCAATGCCTCTAAAACAATGAAATGTTAGCAAAAGAGAGGTGAACAGAATAAAACAAAACATAAAACAAAAGAAAAATGGATAAAAATTAGGACCACCTCTAAAAGTTTAGGCTTCGAGCCTTAAAAAAACTTAAAAATTCTGTTATTACAAAGATGGGAATATACAAACAGTCTACATATATGTGTAAAAATAGAGCACTTTACAATTCTTCTCCAGCCAATGCAGTAGTTACATTGTACACTTTAATGGATTAATAACAAAACTTCTTATCAGTTTTGCATGATGGGCAAACTGAATGCTGAGATTCTCTTGATACATTTGCAAGTGTATGTGTAAGTATATATATATGTATACATATGTATATATATGTATATTTGTGTGTGTGTGTGTGTGTGTGTGTGTGTGTGTGTGTGTGTGTGTGTGTGTGTGTGTGTGTGTGTGTGTGTGTGTGTGTGTGTGTGCATGCATGCACACACAGATACACACACTCACATAAACACACCAGGGTATCAAACATCTATATATATATTAAGATACAAACACAACATATATTTCTGATATAAATCTAAGTGTATGTAAGAATGCATATAGCCTACACTTTTATATACCTACAATATATATATATATATATATATATATATATATATATATATATATATATATATATATATATATATATATATATTTATATGTATACATATATATATATATATATATATATATATATATATATATGTATATATATATGTATATATATATATATATATTTATATATATATATATATATATATATATTTATATATATATATATATATATATATTTATATATATATATATATATATATATATATATATATATATATATATATATATATATATATATATATATATATATATATATATATGTATGTATGTATATATATGTATGTGTGTATATATATGTGAGTGTGTGAGTGAGTGGTGTGTGTGTGTGTGTGTGTGTGTGTGTGTGTGTGTGTGTGTGTGTGTGTGTGTGTGTGTGTGTGTGTGTGTGTGTGTGTGTGTGTGTGTGTGTGTGTGTGTGTGTAAATATATAATACACATATATAATATATATATCATGTATACACATACATGCACACACACATATAGAGAGATGGATAGATTTTGGACTTCTCATTTTAATTACCACATTTCAGTTCATATACTGAGCACCAGAGACTGTACCTGACTTTCAAGGAGATAAATTAAGAGTCACAGAAATCCTGTTTACCAAAAACTCTGTAAAGCTATTAGAAATAACAACAATATAATAGTATTGGGAAAGAGACAGTCTCGAAATTATTATCTGGAAAGTCCCATTTCTAGAACAATGATATCCATCTGGTTCGCATTTGGGACGGCATCCCCAAGCACATGTTGTGGCAGTAATAGCAAACTCTGTCATATGTATGCTTAGATAAGCCATAAGTACATCTGAATATTAGCATTCTGAGTTATCATCTTCCACGACCAGTTTCTGTGTATCTTTACCAGTATCATTGCTGGAGGGGCTTAGTTCTTTTTTGCGGATCTGAATGTTTGGTGAAGCTTTCTGCATCATTGCAGATGGAGAGAGCACTGCTAGAGCTGGAGCTTGGGTTGTACCATTGCTTGTCTCCTGATTTTCTGCACTGAGACCCTTTGCCTTGTTGGCATCCAGGGGCACTTCATAGAGTCCTTTTCCTCCCGATTGTTCTGTTGAAGCTCCTTCCATTGATCCCATGGCATCGTACATAGGATTGCTGAAATTATGGTTCTTCCCTGCAATATCTCCCATATTTACTTCTCCTTCAAGTGGGACCTGTGGATAAAAAGCAAGTACACCTTAGTAAAACATTTGTCATTTATCAATTATTCAGCAATGTTTCTTCATTTATTTACTTTTTTTTCTCATAGACTTCAAAAATCAGGTCCAAGAAGAAATAACCACAGCACTTAAAAAAAACATTACCTTATTAAATCTATGATTACGATGATAATCAATATCAATAATCAATAAAAAAATGAACAACTGCAAAAGTTTATCAATTCAAACATGACAAAATATTATAAGATTTCTGAGTAACCTGCAAAATAACATGCACTATGCTAAGGGACTTACTCCATTTGCTCCTTCACCAGATGCCATAAATGAAGGAAGTCCTACTTCAACATTAGTTCCCTGTCTAAATACGACACTGGATCCTGGTAGACCACGGCCCTTTAGGGTTCTGTAGTAAATAGATATATATATGAGAAAGATTGTAGAATGGACTACTTTTTTCTTCAGTTATGGTGTAACAATTTTAACAATTAAAGCTGCCTTCTTTTCCACACATTAAACAATGCTATTCATATGTATTCTAAAATCAAATGTTACTTACATATGACGACGGTTAAAGAACACATAGAGCGCTCCTAGAGCCCCAATAACCAAAATGGTAAGTACAATAGGCACTACCACTGTTGCTGGTGACCAGGGTTCACGTGAGATTATGCGTTTGGCCACATAATTTTCACACAGTAAGCCAGAATAACCATCAGGACATTCGCAACTCAAAGCAACCGAGTGATTTAGTGTACAAACTCCTCCATTCAGACATCCACAACCCAGAGGTTTCGGTTTCACTGGTTCATGTGCTGTAAAAAGGAATACTCCATCAATAACACATTTACATATTGTTGAGTAAATTTCAATGCATGCTCATATTAAATGTCTAACTAAATGAAAATATTTTCATACATTTCTTTTAAATTATATTAATCAAATTCCTACTTGGTATATATAACCTCTCCTTTCTGAAACAATATCAAAATAAATTGAAACTAAAGCACTTACGAGCATCACAATTAGGGAAAGTGTTCTTGACTCCCTTATTGTCTGGACAGGCACATTTATATCCACCAGGTACTATGAGACACAGATGGCTACATGGTGTGTCTCTCTGACATATACTTGTCATTGATGTGTTGTATCTTTTTTCAGCAAAGACTGCAAGAAAAAATCAAGTTGAAACAAACTTACTAGTATAAAGTCTAAATATAACTCTTTCCTTGAAAGAACTGTTGCTGAATAATATTACCCACTCACTAATATACAGACTTTTAGAAATTATTTTCTGTTTATCTATATCCAACAATTAAAATAATTTGGAATTTAATAATAAAGCATACCTTTAATACTGGTTGGATTAGCAAATTCTCCTGGGAATTTCACTGGGACTCCCCTTCCAAACTTATCCATGCTGTAAATTTCACCTGAGTCACGTGTAACCCAGTACAAGCTAGATTCAAAGACATCTAGAGAAAGAGGATGTTTGAGTTGGTTTCCAGAGGCCACTAGAGTTCGCTTTGAACCATCTTCTCGCATCATTTCTATCTTGTTCAGCTTGGCATCTACCCAGTAAATTGTGTGGTCCATGGCAAAATCAATAGTGAGTCCAGTAGGCTGGCTGATAGCATCTGACACAAGAATTCGTCTTTTACTGCCATCCATCCAAGAGGTCTCAATTTTTGGAATTGAGCCAATGTCAGTCCAGAACATGTATCCATGATCAGGATCAACAACAACTGATGTTGGATCTTCCAAGCCTGTTGCAATAACTACATGACGGTATCTTCCATCTAATGTGGCCACAAGCACAGCTCCCCTAGGCTTATTGCCTGTGCGATCAGTTTCACTCCAATACAGATTCATAGCAGCCCAATCAATTGCAAGACCTGTAGGCTTAGCTCTGCTCTTGATTTCCAAGTTTTGAGCGTAACCCACAGTTACATTTGCCCTTCCAGGTGATCCAGGCAGATATGATCTCTTTATGGTCTTTCCATAAGAATCAGTCCAATAAACAATTCCTGATTCTGGTTCATAATCAAGAGATTCAATACTGTCTCCTTTGATTACATTCATAGCTCTGTTGGAGGTCAGATTGAATGCCCTGATTTCTGGACTGTCTGAATACACCAAGGTGATAGCCCCAGCTTTTAAGCGGCAAATACCATTCACTTCAAGCTCAAATCCTTCACGACATGAACAGGCATGAGTACCATTCAGATTGGTGCACAACTGAGAACAATTGTGAGTGAATTCTGCACACTCATCTATATCCTGGCATGCCTTAGGGTTGTCTGGTTTGATTCTGAATCCTCTCATACAGTGACATACGAATCCACCCTCTTTGAGATCTGTGCATGTCTGCTCACAACCACCAATTGTGCAATTAGAAGCTGAATCTGTAAATAAAAATATTACAGTTAGTTCAGAAAGCTATTTGGTAAATCAAAATAATAGAGTTATTTCAAACAGTTCTTTTGAAATTGAAATTGAAAAAACGAATACAAATAGAGGCCCTGAAAATCAACTTACGGCATCCAAGCTCATCTGAATTGTCTCCACAGTCATCTGCATGATTGCAAACCTTATCTGCCTCAATGCACTTCTCATTTGCACAACGGAATTCACTGAAGATGCATGGTCGAGGACGATGAGAACAAATGGTCATGTTATTTTCGTCTGATCCATCACCACAATTGTCAATGCCATCACATTTCTGATACAGTGGTATGCATTTATGGTTGTTACACTGGAATCTTCTCAGTGTATTGCAAGTATAGTTGCCTGAAAATAAAATAAGAGGAGTATTTTATCAGAATATTCTGGTGACAAAAATACTCAGTACTTCTCTGAGTAAAGACAAAAAGCACAGTTTGCATGTCCTAAACAATATTTGCTCAAATCTCCGATATTGAAATGTCAGGGAAGACAGACAAAGACTTACTGCAAAGACTTTCACGTTCATCAGAATTGTCATAGCAATCATTGCTGCCATCACACAGGTCTCTCATCTCTACACAGAGGTGATTGTCACACTGGAACTTCTCTTCATGGCAGTATCGGCCATTGGGGAACCGTGGCTCACAACTAAGTTCATCACTCAGATCATGGCAGTTCCTTTCACCATCACACCTGAAGTGCTCTTGAATGCAGTGACCTGATGTGCACTGGAACTGTCCATCCTAAAATGGTAAAAGAATTGAAAGTTAGACTTCATATCATGATGAGTTTTTAAATAAATGTAATGCATTTCAGATTCTACTTAAAAATTCATTGTGTGTAACCGATCTTACCCTGCATTTGTGCTCTCCACAATTTTCTTCATCAGATTTGTCACCACAGTCATTATCGTGGTCACAGCGCCAACGGTTCGGGATACATTTGTTGTTATTACAGCGGAATTCACTCTCAGAACACTGTCGATACTGGCTGCTGCACATTTCTTCATCTTCATCAGAATTATCTCCACAGTCATTTTCAAAGTCACATAACCAACGCCTACAAATAGAGATAAATTTGTTAATTCCAATTTGTCTGCCTTTTTGCAGCATTGTCATTTACACATCAAATGCAAACAATATATGTTAGAATCATGTATATCTACTCCCTTAATTACTCCAAATTCTTACTTAGGAATACAACGTCTGTTCTTGCACTGGAAGTCTCCACTTTCATGACATTTTGGACAGTTTTCTACTTTTTCATCCGTGTTATCTCTGCAATCATCCTTGCCATCGCAGAAGAGCCATTGAGGAATGCATCGATAATTTGTTCTACCTGGGCACCTGTGATTTTAAAGAATACAAGTTGTTAATCAATATATAACTTTTTATATTTTCAGAGAAAATCAAACATGTATTAATTCCAATTTGTATGGAATGAATCTAATACATAATCTATCAACATTATGCTTTGTGATAAAAAAAAAAAAAATTTCTTCTGTCAGATTTAGGAATCTACAGAGTTTTTTTTTCATAAAATAATAGCCAAGGAGTAGATTCTAATTAATATAAGTAAAGATTGTGATCTGAATCTGAATAAATTGATCTTACCTCCTCCATCCTTCTGTACAGTTCTGTTGCCGGCACAGGAATGCTGGTTCATCAGAGTGATCGCCACAATCATTGTCCAAATCACAATACCACTGGATAGAGATACATTTGCCATTCTTGCATGAAAATTCTGTTTCTTTATCACATGGTCTGTTATCTGTAGGTCAGACAAGAAAATAAGTTACAAGATGAAAAAATCATGCAAATGTTTAGATGAAAGTAAGAGAAAAGAAAAAAAAGTAAACTTGCTTATAAATATCTATTTGCAATTATAAATATATCAAACACTGAACTGAATTACCAATTCTGATCTGTTTTGATTAAATTTCTGTGTATCTTTTTTTTTACAATAAAGCTTTCTTAGCATACTTATCTCTGTTAGAAACAAAATTTCCCTGATAATACATATACACACACCCTAGAAAATTTGTAGTATTCTCTTATTGAAAAATTGTATTTGTGGTCACAAAATAGACATTATTACCAATTTTGGTTGTGCAAATCAGCAACACTGCATTGTTTTGACAATTGTTTCCGATTTGCAGTTGAGCACAAACAGTACATATGAATAATCTTGGGCTCTCAAAAATCAGAGATAACTGCCCCTCCAACATCTCTATACTGGACACCTTACGAGAAAATTACCCTCCAACACTGAATGACCAACTTACTGCACTCTTCTCCTTCATCTGAACCATCACGGCAATCCTTATCTCCATCGCACTTCCATGCTATGTTGATACATTTTCCTGTAGTTTTGCACTTGAATTCCAGCTCTGAACATTCCAGGTGACAATTGTTCTCATCAGATCTGACAATAAATATAATGATTATAATGATTATTCTTTAAAAAAAAACAAAAAAACTGATATCTTTTGTGGAATAAGTCTACAAAGGTACTGCAGTTTCTACATGATAACTCTAGTATATAAAAAAGTAATGTAAGTTATGGGATTATGCTTCATAATATCATTCAACAACATTAGTTATTGCATTGCTTTTGAAGAACATGATTAAAACCGAGAGACAAACTTGTGAACACTTACCCATCTGGACAGTCTTCTTGTCCATCACAAAGTTGTGTTGGAGCAGCACATCCATTTCCATCTACACACTGGAAGTGTCCAGGACGGCACTTTCTTTCAGGACAGAAACCATCAGGAGGCTCATCACCACCATCAGAACAGTCCTTTTCACCGTCACATCTGAAAATTAAAGAGCAGCTTTTTAATGTTTGCATTTATAATAAAAAAATGGCAAATATCAAATACTAATTAAAACAATTTTTAGTAGATAAGGAAGTATTTCCTCTGAAAAAGACATTGCTTACCTCCAGTATTTGGGAATGCACTTGTCATCCTCACCAGCACAACGGAACTGAGATTGTGTGCAATTTGCACTACAAGTCTTTCCATCACGTTCTAAGTAAAACTGATCAGGACAAGCACACTTGTATGTCACTGTACCATTCTCAGTTGGTGACAGTAAACAAAGATGAGAACATCCCCCATTATTATCACCACAAGGGTTCTTGAATGAAGGCTGACGTAGAGGATGGTAAATCTGAATGTCATAAGGTCGGTGAGTAGTGTTTCTCAAGAACTGCAATTCATCTCCAGTAAATTTATGTGCACGAAGAATGGCCTTTAGATTCCAGTCAGTCCAGTATATGTAATCATCAAATACTGTAATTGCAAACACGTGTGGGACCTTGGTGCCTCTCATGACTTCGTGACGGTTTCTACCATCCAGGTCAGCAAAAGCAATGTAATCAAGATGAGCATCTGCCCAGTAAATTCTGTCAGCAAAGAAATCAAAAGTCAGTGCATTTGGCCAAATGATCTTATCTTCAAATCCAAGTACACGTGAGAAGTTGGAGCCATCCATTCCAATGCGGCCAATATAGGACTGAAGATGCCAGTCAGTGAAGTATACATAGCCAATGCCAGGATGGACTGCTACTGCTCGGGGATCATTAATACCACTTGCCTTTATAGTCTTGCGGTTAGTGCCATTCAGCTCAGCAACATCTAGGTGTTTACTGTGTCGGTCTAACCAGTATATCTTTCGACCTACCCAGTCTACAGAAAGTCCCTCTAGGCCATGGCTGTCATGCTTAATAATTTCTTTTTTCTCTGAACCATTAATCTGGGCTCTGTATATCATTTTGGCTGTTACATCTGCAAAATAGATCATCTCATCCTTATCATCAAAGTCTAGAGCCACAACATTTCGAAGGTCTTGATGCATCAAAAGGTACTGTGAGCCATCAGTAGTCAGTCGTCTCACATAATACTTGTTGGTGAAGAACACCCAAGGTTCTTTGTTGTCTTTTCTCTTGCAGATGCTTACATTTGTTTCTCGTTCATAGAACCGTTCATCACACTTGCAGTTGTAGGAGCCTGGGTTGTTGTAACATTTCTGAGAGCATACTCCTGGGGTTTCAACACATTCATTGATGTCTTCACATGCTTTGCCATCAGGCATTAGCCTATAAGGAGAAAAAAATACACATATAAAATAAAAACATACATGTATCTGTGTGAAAGAGAAAGAGCGAATAGAGAGACAATAGAAATAAAGATGAGGGTAGAAAGGAAATATGAGGGAGGAACTTATGGAGAACATAAACTAACAAACAAACACACATGCCTACCTATTTGTATATCACATAAATTTGTATGTACAATATTTATAGATTCAAATACCCTAAAAACAGTACAGACCTAATGCACTGAGAATATTTTGGTCATGTAATAATAATAATAACAATAAAAAAAGGTTAAACATACTTGTATCCTTGGTTGCAGGCACATTCAAAGCCAATAATTGTATTGATGCATTTGTGACCACATTGGTGTAGTTCTACTTTAGCACATTCATCCACATTACAGTGAAGTGGCTCATCAGAGTCATCTGAGCATTCGCTCACTTTGTTGCACAGCAATTTCATGGCAATACATTCACCATTCTTACAGCGGAATTCTGCTGGTCCACAGGTCTTCTCGGGTTCTGCAATGATTTTAAAATGAGCAAACATCTTATGGAACAGGTCTCATGCAATAAATTTATATTTGTTATTCTTGGGAATTATTTCTTACAAAATGTTCATCAATGTTTATGAATGCTTTTAACTCCCCCAAGGCTGGAAGAAAAAATGTTAAAATCTTGGAGAATTACATAAACTGATCAAATGAATACTTAATAAATAATTTTTCTTCACTCACCACATCCAACTTCATCAGAATTATCCCCACAGTCGTCCTCGCCATCACATTGGTATGTCTTGCGAATACACTTAGCATTGGAGCAAGTAAATTCATCAGCTGAACACTCTCTGTATTTGCTGTTACATTCTATTCCCTCATCAGATCCATCTCCACAGTCATTGTCGAAGTCACACATCCAATCCTACATAAAAGCAAAAACAAAATAAAACAATGAAGTTTAAGTCACAACAAAATCTTAAGCTTTCCTTATAATCTAAATTCTAAAAAATGAAAATCACTTCTTACAAAATATTGGAACACTTCTCAAACACTGTTCTGAGATGTAGAAAAAAAAAAAAATAATAAATAAAAAAAAATAAATAAATAAAATAAAAATAATTCAAACTCACCTTGCTTATGCACCGCCTATTATTGCACTGGAATTGATTTTCAGCACATTCTTCTGGCTCTGGACAATTTAACAATGTTGAATTCTCATCTGCACCATCTACACAGTCAGGGTCACCATCACACACCCACTTCCTTGGAATGCACATGGCACGTCCCCACTGCTTGTTGTCATTGCATGTGAACTCTGTCTCCTCATCACACCTGCGGTTATCTAGAATAAAACGGGAATTAATACTTAATTACACCGTTTTCTATGGAATATAGATATTATCTAATCTTAGTTAAGATCACCTCTATGATAAAGATGTCTATCAAATGTAGGTTTTTGTTATATTCCTCTAATAAGTCCCATCAAATAATATTAACAATACAATAAAAAATAACCATTAGCCTATATCAAATGATACACAAGGTACCCATACAATCACAAACTATTCATTAGTAAAATGATTTGGCCTGAGACTTACTGCACTTGTGTCTGTCATCTTCATCTGAGCCATCTAAGCAGTCATTATCTCCATCGCAGATATAAATCTTGGGCACACAGTTTCCATTGTCACATGTAAACAAATCACCAAAGCATGTCCTTCCCTCTTGCTCACAATACTCTTCAGGTTCATCAGCACCATCACCACAGTCATCATCACCATCACAGTGCCAAGTGCCTGGGATGCATCTATGGTTTGGACACCTGAAATGGGGAAGAAAACAAAATGCACAATAAGTAATAGTTGCAACTACTGCCAAAAGTTCATCCAGATAATTCCTAACTTTATCAAATTTTTTATATATCCATTCAATAACTGGACTGACTTTATGTAGATCGCAACTAAATCCTAGAGTTAAAATACTTGACAAGGACTTTACCTAAAGCTATTAGGTGGACATGAACGTTTAGAACAGTGAAGAGGGTTTTCATCGGAGTTGTCCCCACAATCATTATCACCATCACACAACCAATATGGTTCCACACATATGGTTGTATTTTCACATTTGAGGTGGTTTGGTGGACAGGTCACTTCTGGGCAACGTTCACTTTTTTCATCAGAGGTGTGTTTATCCTTACAGTCATTAACACCATTACAAACCTGTAAAAATGGATAGCAATATAGATATCATCATTCTTTTTATTTGTCAGACTGACCTTACACCCTTTTTTTATTTTTAATTTTTTCACTATCATTGGAAATAAAAGCATTGAATTATCACATACTGCTATTCATTACAGCTATTCTACATGCATAATTCTTTCTTCATATGTTTATAACTCAGCATACAATTTTTTTTCTACAAACCATATAAATAAATTTTACTTAATGACAGCAATATTGCAGCAGTTCTAAAAGAACAAGACAAAGTGAGTAAAACTAAAAACCTTTCATTCAATATTCTGGAAATGTATCTTTCCCTCCAAAATACCAAACTGGATAAAATCTAAAATTTAAACACAAACCTGTGACTGCGGTATGCATCTGTGATTTGCACAAGTAAACTCTCCATCAGCACACGGAGGATATTCACAGCCTTCTTCATCTGAACCGTCACCACAGTCATCTTCATGATCACACTTCCATGTTGAGAAAATGCAACGGCCATTCTTGCAACGGAACTCACTGGGGCTGCATGTATGGTATGCTGTGGGGAACATGAAAGAATTATGATTAGACTTTAATAATGTAAAGTTTAAACAAAACTATTATAGCCAAGATATACAGAACATTAGAAAATATACCCAAACTTATCCGACAAGCTCAGAAAAACAGTCAATAAATCTGAAAACCACTTACTGCAGTAATTTCTGTCTTCATCAGAATTATCACCACAGTCATCGGATCCATCACAAGCCCACAATCGTGAAATGCATTTACCATTGGCACAGTAAAACCTATTTGCATCACAACTGTAATTCTTTGGAACACACATCTTGTTCTCATTTACAAGCTTCAAAGATGCATTACATTTGCACTCAACCTGAGAAAAAGTGAAAAAGTAATTAAAATATAATAATCAATATTAAAACACTATCAGATAACATCTGTCATCATTAATCAAATTGTTGGTAGCATCAAATACTAAAAATACCTTATTGTCAGGAACTGGATGACAAGATTGTGCACATCCTCCATTGTTAATTTCACAAAGGTTGATGTTGCATTTCTGTCGCTCATCTGAGAATACATGAATATCCCTTGGTGATTCTTCTAACCTGCGAACCATCTCTACCATATCACCACCAGTGTACTTTTCTGCCCTAAAGACTCCACGGAGTTGAAGATCAGTCCAATAAATGAAATTTTTATGGACAGTTATGGCAAATGGATATATAGTGGCTGAGATAATGACCTGTGAATCAGAAGAAATACAATTAATTACATTGAAAAAATCTTTCACTTATAATTTCCAATATTTTCACAATTCATTTTTAAAATAAAATATTGGTGAGAAATTAATAACAATTTGTAACAAGAAAATTTTGATCTGTACCTCTCTCTTTGTTCCATTTAGGTAAGATCTTTCAATATTCTCCCTAACAGCATCTGTCCAATAGAGCATTTCTTCTTCGTAGTCAATGGTCAGACCGCTGGGTTGAGACAAGTCATTTCCTATGATCACTTGCCTGAATGACCCAGCCATGGTTGCACGATAGATTTTACCCGAAGTGCCAAACCTTCCCCAGTCAGTGAAGTACATATGTCTGTGTGGGTAAAGGGAAAACAATCAAATTAGGACATAATGACAATTGTAATAACTTTTTAATTATCAAATTTCAAACAACAAATTTTACAAATAGATTAAAATTATAGTAATGTAATGTTGATTTTCAACATAAACTCATTCAAATTATTCTTACCCTCTGCATGGATCCAAGACAAGTGCACGTGGTCGCTCAACTTGGATAATCATAACCACATGGGTTCCATCCATGTTCATTGCATAAATACTGTTGTTTGCAGAGTCTGTCCAGTAGATTTTTTCTGATGTCCAATCATATGCAATGCCTTCAGGGTTTATTCCAAATTGTAAGATCGGTTTGATATCATCCGCAGAAGGTGACAAACTAGACATGGTGGCAATCTTTGTGTCCGGTCTGATTTGTGTAAACAATAATTTTTTGTCTTTATAATCAAAATCAACTCCTACAACATTTGTCAAACCCTTAACAGCATCAAATGGTACAGTGTTACTCTTGGGAGTTAGTGATAAGCTTCGGATTTCAGTTCTTGTTGCAAAGACTAGATATTCTTTCGAATCTTCGCAGTCTCTCTTATTCTCTGCTAAAACTCCCGATGCACAGTCACAACGGAAGGTCACCTGCTTTGGATGATCTACAGGGAAGGAGAAACACAACTGGGCACATCCACCATTGCCAAGTCTTGTACATGGAGTATCAGCCTGGAAATTTGATACATAATTTATATTTCACTGCATATACAAATTTATATTTCACTGCATATACAAATTTACATTGCAATTGTGAAAAGACACTTCCTATGTCACTATCTATACAAACTTCTAAGCTTACTAAATGTACTCACCTTTGAAGGCTGATTGGTAGAATCAAAGATAGCTATGTCTCTTAGATTCTCCATGTTTGTCTTAAAACGTTCTGCTTGTGTAGTATTTCCAGGATATTTTGAAGCACGGAAGATAGTATTGAGATTCCGATCAATCCAATAAACAAAGTTATTATTCAAGGCAAGACCCATGGGATTGGGCAACTTCCTTCGAATGAACTGACGGTTTCCTCCACTGAAGCTAACCTAAAAAGAGGAAGACCTTTCTGTTAGATCCAAGAATTTTCTACATGTTTAAACCCTGAATCACTCTTCCATATGTCCAACAATGCAATATCTGTAAATATAAATGATCAATACAAAATCACTCAGAAATTTATAAAAATCAATATATTAATAACTTGTGTTTAGTACATTGTGCCACTTTCTACATAAATAAATACATACCTTATTAATGGAATCAAGTGCTGAATCCACCCAATATACATCATGAGTGAACATATCAACAGTAATATCCCTTGGGTTACTGACTCCACTAGTTACAATTGGCTGCCAATTAGTACCATCAAGATATGCCTTTCCAATCATAGGGAACTGTCCATAATCAATCCAGTAGATGTACCTATTGAGAGAGATTTTATAAGTCTCTGCTATTTTTGTATAGGCACTTAAAAGCTATAACAGACAGAATAAATGAAACCTATATCATATTCATTTTTCTTACAAAAATGTTGCTCTTATGAATTTGAAAGGTGTGTAAAAATATAGCAATGTGATCATTTGACTAGGGTGAAAAAGAGCTAGTTTAAAATCACTCTGAATGCAATCTGAAAATCACATCCTACCTTTTAATTGGATTGACAGCCAACTCCCTTGGAGAGTCCTTAGTAACACTCTTAAGCACCATTCTGTTGGTTCCATCCAACCAAGATACTTCTACATATGTCTCATGTGGGAACACATTGGTGAAGTAGAGATTATTAGCAATCCAATCAATGGCAATACCCCTGATTCCATTTGACCCAATGCCAGTTGTGACAACTCCTTCCTTCTCTGTGCCATTTGGTCTTGATCTATAAATTCCATTAGAACCTCCTTGATTGAACTCAATCCAATATATGTAGTTCTTTGAATAATGGTAATCCACATGTAGGACATTGTGACCTGAAAACAAATATGCATGTTCATATTAGTAAACTTGAAGTACCAACTTTTATATGACCAACCTATTCATGGAAGTTAGTTTTATCACTTCAGTTATCTTCTCTGCAACATGAACTAACCTGGTTCAGCAATGGGTGCCATAGCCTCTCCAGCACCATCCAGACTGAAGCCTCTGACAATGTCTAACTGTGAAACAATAGCAAATTTGTCATACGGCTTGCAGCCCTTTTCTCCATCTGCTTTATATCCTGTGGTGCATCTACAGGTTCGCTGCTTGTTGATCTTGGGAATGCAGATGTGCTCACATCCACCATTGCCCACCATACAAGGATGAGAGTTGATGACTGGAAAAATGAAAATTTTATCAGTAACAGTCATTACAAAATCCAAAAGCCTTCAAGGGATATAACCACACTCAAATGTATTCCATTGCCATTCTTTCTCTTCTTTCATACAGATCATTATCATCTTTACATGTTTTCAACATACTTCTGTAATGTTCTTTCATTAATATCTCTATTTATTTATCTTTTAATTTATTCTTTTATCTTTTTAATCTATCTATTTTTTTCTTTATCTTTTACAAAAGATCATAACTATAAATGTAAGATATAGCCGCTTTCTTTTCTAATTTCAGTTTTCCTGTGAAAACTAAGCAAAGCACTCCTTGGATCCACAACTGTCATATCACAACACACACTTTAAAGCAAATGGAAAAATGAGATAGCAAGCACTTCTTTGTTTGGTACAAATTACAACGATTCAACTGACTCCACAAACTTTTGCATACTATGATGCACTGTGCGTTTCTTTTAATTTGCGACTGCTTTTCCATGCAACATTCAGATACTGCGTAAAATTATTCACTTATAGCTCCCATATTCACAATCAATATGAGACATGCAATTTCCCAAATCAAGCATTGAATATTTTTAGCTCGAGAGTGCAAATAGGAGAAGTTCAGAGATCAGAAAAGTAAAACCTTGGTGCAAGAGTGAAAGAACTGAAAGTAAAAACATATCAGTGCACAGACCGCATAATCAACTGGCATATCATAAAAGAAACTTATCTCCTTGGTTAGATCATAGCAAAGCTTTGACGACAATGTTTGATTTGAGTGGTGCACGCAGGAAATAGTGGAGTTCAGCACTTACTCTTCTTCTCCATCTCACCTGGCCTCTTCTGGAAGACCTTAAGGGACTTCAGATCACTTTCGTTTTCCAGCAATGTCTCTGGGTTTAGGCCGTCGGGAAGATCAACGCGCTCCACCTTCTCGTAGGATGAATCAAGATAGTAGAGTCCTGGAAAGAAAAAAATCATAATTTAAATAAAAATACTACAAAAGAAAAATATACATTATATGTATCTTTTTATTCCATCTATGTTTTTCATAACTCATTAAATAATGCAAGACTTACTGCTCTCATATACAGCTAAAGCCTTTGGTCGAGCAATATGATTCGCCTCAGTTAAGATTTCTCTAATGTTGTTGCCATATACATCACTTGTTATAATCTGAAAAGAAAAAAGGTAATTGGTAACCAAATAGTATACAAAATTAAACAAAATATCGAATAGCAGAAACAAATTCTTCTTTTTTTGTAATTACTGTAACTACGGAGAATAGAAAGACAATTTTCTTCACATACAAACAAAAATATTTTTTCTATTTACTGAATGTATTATACCTAAGGGCTGACAGACCTACTAACAAAAGTAGAAGGCCAGTTAATGTGTATTATAATGTTTTTGAAACTAAATCTGAACTTGATCTTGATAAAAACTGAACCATCTCAAGAAAAAAAAACACAGAGAGAGACAGACACAAAACACAGAAAAATAAATCTCAACAGGAAAAAAAAAAAAAAAAAAAAAAAAAAATATATATATATATATATATATATATATATATATATATATATATATATATATATATATATATATATATATATATATATACATATATATATATATATATACATATATATATATATATATATATATATATATATATTCAAATAATTGTTATTTCTATTTCTAGTCATACATTTACCTTTGAGACAACTTCCTCCCCTTGCTGCTTGTGGATTTATATACAAATAATATATCAGTTTAACATAATAGTACAAGTTACAAACAGTTTTATGAAATCTTATTACTGGTTAAAAGATTTACAGCCTATATAAAAATCTGAAACATTACTATCAATCAGTGCTCTTTGCATAAAAACTGTTGAGTTCAAAAGTACAGCAGCTTCATACAACAACTAAATGACTTACTTTAGCCTCATTACTTGTTGACCAGTACAAATTCTTGGCTTCAATATCAATTGTGATATACTCTGGTCGGATATTTGTGAAGTTGTAAAGGATAACCGGACCAGAACCGTCCATGCTGACTTTGCCAACCTTTGCTGGAACTCCAGTACCACCATCATCAAGCCAGTACAAGAACCTGCATTAAAAGTATGCAAGAAATGCATTAAGAAAAGTTTATCTTACTGTCATTACTGTTCTTTATGAGAAGGAAACATCAATGTACACATAACATGTTTGTGAAATTCACTCACCCATCAACAGGATCCAAGCACATGGACTTGGGCCTTCCAACACCTGTGGCATTACCATTGTTATCTAAAATAACACTCTGGTATTTAATCTTGCCATCTAATTTCAGAACCTCAATGTTGTTAGCCACACGATTTCCAATATACATATTTCGGCCAACCCAGTCCCATGCCATTGTATAAGGTGAACCGACGATGCCAAAATCTAAGTAGGTTGAACGATTGCCACCACCAATCTCCATTGTGTAAATAGTTCCCTGCCAAAAAAAAAAAAGAAAAATGATATTTAAATAATCAAAGACCTTATAATGTTATCATTATCCATATTTCTTAAAACCAAAAATGTTTATAAAGATTTTAAGCATAAAACCTGTGTAATTATCAAAATACGTACATTTTCACTGTCTTCTTCAACAGCTTCAATCCAGAATATACGTTCCCCACTGCGATCATAATCAAGCTGAAGACCATGCTCCACTCCAACAATGGGAGTAAGGAAGCCAGCTGCACCTTTCTCTCCTGGTGTTAGTGCAACATCTACAATTTGGCTTCCCTTCATCACCATAAGGTATGGAGTTTCCTCTGAAAAATATCATCAGAAAACAATTACAAGAAGGTTTGGAGTCTCTTCAGAAAGAAATACAGTAAAAAATAATCTTGAAATCTCTTACAGTCTGAATAAGAAATGAATAATCTTGGAAAATTCCTAATGAATAAATTTGCGGTAACTTATCATCATACATACCCTGGTTGCACTTTCCACCACTGGCTAACTTGTACCCTGGTCGGCACAAGCAGGTGTGTCCTTGTGGATGTTTCAGAACACAAAGGTGGTCACATGGTTTTGACGAACAAGGATTATTTTCCTTTGGCTGTTACAATTGAAAAATGAAAAAGTTGTTATTTCTTTGTTATTGCTTTCCAACTAATTTTTCATTATCTATACACATATCCTCTATTTATATTTATCTGTATGTCTATTCACAATGGAAAAAAGAAAATACAACCAGTATAATACAAAAATAAAATTTCAGCACTAAACTAAATTCAAAAGAAAATCTATAAATGTGAATCTTTTAAACTTGAACTTACCTGTAACACTGGGTGGTGTACATGTATACTTAGGGGCTGTGAAACAAGATGTGATACAACAGATTCATTATTTCCACGGAACTTGTGTGCTGATAATACACGATTAAGCTGCCTGTCTGTCCAGAACACATTATCTTCATAGATGGACAGTGAGTGTGGATGGAGGAGATAGTGGCTCTGTGCAAGGACCTGAAATGAGAGAATAAATTAAAAAAAACTGTGGGTTTATTCATGCGTGAAAAGTCAGCGGTCATGTCACTTCTAGCTGTCAACAACTTACAATTCTATGACTACAATTCCTTTACCTGCTGCCTTCCAGTTCCATCATAGTTGCAGAAATCAATGTAGTCTAATTTGGAGTCAGCAAAGTAGATCCTCCTGGTAGGTATGTCTATTGTGAGACCATTAGGCCAGAATATCTTACTCTTGATGATGATTGCTCGTTCCTTGCCATCAAGACTACTCCTCTCAATCCTGGGATTTTCACCCCAGTCAGTCCAGAAGAGCCAGCGGGCACTGGAAGAAGAAACAGAATGTTACCAAAATATTCATTATAAAATATGAAAAACAAAAAAATAAAAAAAATAAAAAAAAAGATGAATAAAATGATGATAATGATATAAATACAGCCATTTCCTGACATACCAGTCATATCCTAATTTGGCTGTAAGTTAGATACTATCATGGCATGATAATAATATAAACTCTGCTTCTCCAGGATAATTTAGTTATAAAAGAGTTATAAAAGAAAAAAACTTTTAGTCATATAATTGTTATTCATGAATGAGACCATTTGAAATTCATAGCTTTGAGTTTCATACAGGATGAGAACTTAGAAATCAGAAAAATAAAAACTGCAGAATCATATCTTTATGGTATCTTTAATATTAACTACTTAAAGAATATATACTTCTTTCAGTAAGCTAAATAAATCATACATTACTTGAACTTCATAAAGAAGACTTAAATCAAATCACTCATATACAAGTACAGATGGTTGTAAATCACATAGGTTATACATCAGGAGATAGATGATAAATCTTCTCAAAAGCACACACACAAGCTTGCACGCACTATATTTTGAATAACATAAAAGATTTCCATCTGATTTACCCTTCCGTGGGATCAAGTGCAAGACCACGAGGCTGGGAGATGTTCTTGTTCAGAAGAATCATTCTGCCAGATCCATCTCTACGAGATACCTCCAAGGTATTGAGACGGGAGTCCACCCAGTAAAGATTTCCAGTAATCCAGTCATATGATAACCCTTCCACTAAGTCAAGTCCACTTCCAACAAGCTGAAAATAATTAAGATAATATATCAGCTTTAATACTATAGAAACAATTACCTATCTATATTTTTCCTAAAGAATTATACTATGCCTCTGTTAATTATTTCAAATATATATCATTAACATCAACCATCCTTTTTACTAATTTCTAATAATTCAACTTATTCTTACAATAGTCTCTTGGAATAACTTACTACTTCTGGCTCGCCTCCTTTCTCTAATTTTACAATTTGTTTGACTTTCATGTCTGACCAGAAAAGTGTTCCATTCTTCATGTCTGAAGCAGTAGCAACAACATTCTCAACCAAGACTGGAACCCTTTCCAAAGTTCGTTGATGGATATCAGCAATCAAAATGCTACGCCGGTTGCTGATTACAAGGAAGGCATCTGAGCTGTCTGTAACGTTGGAAACAAAATAATAAATATCAATAATAACACTTATAGGAACAATAAAAAATTCATTTATATCCATATAAACTAATTTAGGGTGACTGTTCTAACAAAAAAAGAAACATCAAGTGTTATTAGCTATTACTTATAGTTATATAAAATAAAAAACATAATGAAGAGTAATACAAAAAAGGTAATAATAAACATATCATTAAGATAAGCATACCAGAAAACAATTATAAAATCTATACTTACTTGTAGCTCTACAAGAAGACTTGTTGGCATCTAGAATGTACCCGGGTTTACAAGAGCACATATAGGAACCCTTCACATTTGTGCAATTTTGAGAGCATACACCAGGAGGTTCACACTCATTAATGTCTTCACACTCGGTGTCGCTTCCTTCTTTTAGCTGCTCACCTAACTTACAAGTACATTCACGGCCCTGCAAAATGCAAATGCATTATCAAATCAAACTCATATTCATTGTAATTCAGATAAAAGACTACATATGATGAGACACATCAGTAGGCAATCAAGAGGGAGTTTTCAGTTATGGAAAAAAGTAAAACAAAATCACAGAAAAAACTCACATTAGGTGTCTGCATACAAGCTACTGAACATTCAACTTCTTGCTCGCCACAGTCATTTTCATCACAACCTGGGCCTTCGTCAGAGCCATTGGGGCAGTCTCTTTTACCATCACATACTTGAGTGGTGTTGATGCATGTATCTTGAACTCCTTCACATTTCCACATTCCTGATGAACACCTGCAGAATACACACATCATAAGAAAATTATACATGTAAAGAATTAATTAATAAATCCTCTATACTTTTCTACAATAAAAAATCAAAATCAATTTACCAATTATCTTATCTATAGATAGTCATGTATCTTCATAATCTAAGCATTAAAAAAATCATAATAAATTGGGGAATATGTTCTACTAAAAAAAACACATTACAAACTTTACCTGAATGCACAACTTAGAGATTTCAACTTATAACTGATATTTTTCAATGGCAAAACAAGAGTAAATAAAGGTATATTTACCTGAATACTGGTTTTCCACAGGCAAGAACATTGTCTTCATCAGAGCCATCCCCACAATCATCTTCTTTGTCACATAACCAAGAGTGGAAAATGCAGCGGCTATTTTTGCATTGGAAGTGGCTGCTGGGGCATGTTACCTATACAGAGAAATAAATAAGTAATATAAGAATCAGAATCATAATAGAAACTAGTGTCACTGGAGAGCAGTGCCACAAATATTTCTAATTGCATAACTGTGATCATGGAAGAAAACTTACTTGTCCACAAGTATCAGGTTCATCAGACCTATCTTCACAATCTGGTGTTCCATCACATTTCCAGCTCTTTGGAATGCAAATTCCTGATTTCTCACATCTAAACTGGCTTTCTTCATTACACTGATCAGGCCCAACAGTAGGACACCCAAGTTCATCGGAGGCATCTTCACAGTCTGGGATTCCATCACACTTGTATGATTCATGGATACATTGCTTTAGGTTATTGCATTTGAATTGGGCAGCTGTACATGCTATAGGAGGACATCCTTCCTCATCCTTATTATCATAGCAATCATTATCACCATCACAGACCCATGCTTGTGGTATACATGCTCCTGTACTTGGGCATGTAAACTGGAAGTATGAACAAGTCTTATTGGCACAAAAATCGCCTTCATCCGAACTATCTCCACAGTCATTCTCAGAGTCACACTTCCAGTTCATGGGGATGCAGCGTCCGTTGTCACACTGGAAGTACGAGGTTTCACAGGTGACATTGACACAGCCAGTCTCATCGGAGAAATCACCACAATCATTGTCTGAATCACACTTGAATGTGTTTGGGATACAACGGCCAGATTCACAGGCAAATTCATCTTCTCTACAAGTGACCTTTGTGCAGTTTTGTTCTTCATCTGAATTATCCAGACAATCATCATCCCCATCACAGACCCAGGTCTTCTGAATGCAGCGGCCATTTGAGCATGTGAAATCCCAAGGAGCACATCTTGGATCAGCTGGCTCAGCATCAGGGTCTACTGAGCAAGTTTTCTGGTCACTGTTCATCTTTTCTCCTACAGGACAGCCACATTGTGCTTTAAGGTTCTCTGTGTCACCATCTGGGACAGGGAAACAGAACTTTTCACAAGGGTTATCACCATAACATGGATGGCCACTGCTGATGTCTTGAGCTCTTTGACTGTAGACACGAATTCCATACAGTCGATTGCTCTCAGCTACCTCTGCAACTACCTTCTCCTGGGTGCCATCAGTTTTGTTCATTCGAAGAATTGCATCATGTCGCCAATCAGTTACATATAACCAATCTGGGAAATAAGAAAAGAATATGAACATGAAAACTCGTCTTTAATTTTGATAAATGCAAGTTACTTCACAGGATTTTAAAACATAATTACCTTTGTTTATAAAACCTTAACAATTTGTATTTACTTATCTCATACAAAGAAATCTACTTACCATTGAAAATTACAAGTGAGAATGGGTGTTTGATACTTGCAGAACTGATAGTCTGCACATCAGTTCCATCCAGCTTAGCATGCTGCAAGTGGTCAAGAAGTGCATCACACCAATAAATACGATCTGTTTGGTAATCAATTGACAGACCATTTGGCCAACCAAGAAGTACATTACGGAAGACCATAACATTTGACCCGTCTAAGAAAGCGCGGCTAATGTTGGCTGGACGATCCCATTCAGAATAAAACACGTAACTGCGAAGAAAGGTAAAAAATAGAATATTATAAAAAAAATAGAAGTTTGAACACACACTAACTTTCAAAATTAATATTATCTAATAATTTCCCTCTTTCAATGATATTTTTGTGAAAACCAATGAAAAATCTATTACAACAATTCTATGAAAAAGGTGATCTTAAACTCATTAAAAAAAAAACTCACCCTCTGTTAGGATGGACCACAATAGCTCGAGGACGTTTCAGTTCACTCAGCAACACTTTTCTGTTTTCTGGTTTCTCCGTTGAGAGCACATTGAGGGTTCCTTTCCTGCTGTCAATGTAGTAAAGATTTTGGGATATCCAGTCTAGTGCCAATCCCTCTACACCTTCATTTTGGGAGGCTAACAAATTCTGGCGACCTGAGGCAAAAGAAAAACAGAAGTAAATTCATGTATTTTGCTGTATTTCCATCTCAAGTTTACTGCATTAAAAAACATAAACAGTAAATAATATGAAAAAGTGATAAGACTCACCAGTTCCTGTCCTTTTAACTCTGTAAATCACATCAAGACTAACATCTGAATAATAGATGTAGTCACCACGTGCATCAAAGTCAAGGCCAACAAATCTTGCTGCTCTCGATACAATAGGGTTGATCGCATCATTGAAGTTTTCAGAGACAGGGTCTAATACCTGTCCCTTAATGAACTTCTGTTGCGAATACATCAAAAATTCTGTCACCACTGTAAGAAAAAGAAATAAAGCATTTTCATTACTTTTTTCTATGAACATAATCTGATCACCTTTCAGTAACCTACCATGTACCCGATGAGTAATAAGCAGACTCATTGGAATGTTTTTGTCTTTTGAAAATAAGCCAATTTACTAATCATTACATCATCAAACAAGGGAACATTTATTTATTTATTTATTGCATACAAATCTCTCGAACTGGTAATACAGATTTCAGAATAGTTACTAGTATCCATTGTATAAATAATTTTACTTACATGAACATTTCTTTTCATCAGGATTCAGTTTGTATCCGATATCACAGGCACAACGAAATCCTAAACCAGACGTGGCATGGGTAACTATGCACATGTGCTGGCATCCTCCATTTTCACTTCCACATGGATTTGGCACTGAAAAAATATAAGGTATAAACACACAAATAGAAAAGCTCAGTCAACAATTTTAAATCATAGCTATCACATCTAGGGTCTTCAAAGAGAAGCATCTCTTCTCAACTTCTGCTTATATACACACCTCCTGGTTGCATTAATCCATGGACTGCTTTGATTGCTTTGGGATCTTGAGTCTTGTCAGAATTACGATATACTACATGTATTGATGATGCTCCATCATATTTATCAATACGAATGACTCCCAGGCGAGTGCTGTCTGTCCAATATATCTTGCTTTCAAACAAAGTCAATCTGTTTGGTGCTGGCACGTTTGTTGAACCTGTAAAAGTAATAAAACTTTACATTTCCTGTCTTGTGTTAAACATGGCAACTACATATCTGTTAATTAGGAAGAATACAATCATGTATATTTGTGATTTATTTCAATCATATATATTTCAAATTGAGCAATAGCAAACTCAGAAAATTAAATAGGCAAAAATTGCATCAAATGTCGAACAAGGATAAAAAGCAAAATCAACGAACCTCTAACAATAGCAGTTCTGCCACTTCCATCAAAAGTTACAGTTTCAATATAATCAAGAAGAGAATCACACCAGAATAAACGCTCACTGATGATATCGACTGCAATGCCTGAGGCTTTGTAGATTACATCTTTTACAAGCACCTTCAGATTTGTGCCATCCATGTTGGCCCGGATGATGCGGTCAGTATCGGCAACAAACATAAGGCTGAAATAGGAGTTAAAATTATATAAAAGAATAACAATGAAAGTTAACCAAAATGCTAATTAACAAATAAAATCATACAAAAACTAATATAACACACTATGCTAACTCAAAATTTGTTAAGCTAAGACAATATGCTCTCACTTACCCTTTTGTTGGATCTAAGCCAATATCCTGAGGTTCACTGATGTTATTTGAGAGAACAATGGCATGGAAACGGCCAAGAATTTCAAAAACGTCAATCTTCTGGCCTAATATGTCAACTACATAGAGCTTGTCACCAACCCAATCCACGGCCAAGGCCCCAGGGGTCAGAGAACCAGGGAGAGTTAGTGCAGTCTCAGCTGAGTTGCCTTTTCCATGGAGTTTTTGTGAATAAACCTGTAAAAATGTGCCACAATTTAGGTAGATATAACAACTGATGCAAAATGGTATATAATGAAGTCTCTCAAAGTATAAGTCATTTAGAGAATGTGTAAAAAAGGAATACATAACAAGATAAATGGACATTCCTTTGAGGGTATCATACCTTTCTAGTTTCAGTATCAGACCAGTACAACAGATTTTTCTTGTAGTGATAATCTAAACCCCATGCAGATGTAGCATTGGTTACCAACACTGGGTCTTTCCCTGGAGAGTCTTGCACCTAAAATATTATACAAATCATGATATATAAAGTGTATACTCAGCAGAAATTCACACAGGGGAAAAATTATTACATACCAATAATATATGGGGATAAGCAACTATAAATTTACCTTCATAATTTGGTCATGATGAGTGAAATAAAGAGCCATCTTGTGTTCCTCATCTGGAACATTGATGGCTCTACAGGTTCTGTTATCCCCTTGTAGGATGAAACCAACATGACAGAGGCACTTGTAGGAGCCATCTGTATTGACACACTGCTGATCGCAATGCCCCCATTCTTTGCATTCATCCTTATCTGTAAAAAAAAAGTATTATTATTTCCAATAACATGGGATTAACACGATATAACTTCAACTGCCAAAACAAAAGTCAAAATCAGTAGAAGAAAAATCAATTTCTCACTATTACAAATAGGGAATGATCCTTACCAATACAAGTTCTTGTGTCGTTGGACACTTGCTTTCCTGTCGGACAGTAACATTCGCCACCAACAAGGGAGGCTCGGCAGGCATACTCACATCCCAAAGAAGGACACAATTCAGCCGCTGTTTTGATAACAATATAGCTATTAATTCATTTCTGGTTATTGTCTATATAAAATATTGATGTTGATTCGAGAATACCATGTAAAAATTAACATAAGAAATCTCAAAACTTGTTTTAAACTGCTAGAACATTTGTATTTTCGTAATTTTGTGAATTTCATTAAAATCTTAATTACAAATTTGTTTCAACAACTGTTTCTTCAATATTTTTTTTTTTTTTTTATGAATTTAGATAACTAAAACACATACAGATTTCCCTTGGGAGCAAATTCAGAGGTACTTACAGCAGGCAGTTCTTTCATCTGAGCCGTCATCACAGTCTCGATGAGTATCACACAACTTTGACTTTTCGATGCAGCGGTTCTCCTTCGCGCAGAGGAACTTTGAGTCTGGACATGCGATGGCCGTGCAGTTGTGCTCGTCCGAGGAGTCCGGGCAGTCGCTGTGTCCGTCGCAGTGCCAGCGACGCGGGATGCATAGCGCGTTGGCACAACGGAATTGGTCTTCATGACACGGCGGGTAATCTGAAGATATGATTTCCAAGCATAAATGGAAGCATTTTATTAAACATGAACATATACATAAAATTTATCAAATATACAGAAAATGTAGTTTTATATTAATAAAACGTACCACAATCTTCCTCATCCGAGTTATCCCCACAGTCGTTGTTGTGATCACACTTCTGACTCTTCTCTATACATTTGTTATTGCAACGAAACTTGTCCTTCGCGCACGATGTCATGTTGCAGCCCTGTTCATCCGACTCATCGCGACAGTCGAAATAACCGTCACATTTCTTAGTGGGCGGAATGCAGAGCCCCGACCCGCACGTGTGGTCCTCGGGCAGGCACGTACGGTAATCTGCGAACACAGGCGGCAAAAATTAGAATTCCATACTTGACATTTTTCTCTTATTGCTGATATTTGCATAAGCCTTTACTATGGTGGTCAGCTCTTGGAATGAACAAAACTTACAGCATCCTTCCTCGTCCGACTTGTCTTTGCAGTCGTTAATCTTGTCGCAGCGCTGGTGCGTGGGGATGCAGTAGGTGTGATTCCAGACATACTCAAGACACGAAAACTGCTCTGCTTCACATTCAGGCGGCGCTGAAAGGTACATCACATTCTTATAGTGTACAGTTCCTATTAATGCAGATTTCAACAAGCATATTTTATTGAGGTTTCCTCAAATAAGTGAGAAAAAGGTGTGTGTGCGTGCGCACGCGCACGTGTTTGTATGTTGAAGTTTCCTATGTATTTATGATATCATTTAAGGATACGAATGACTATTAATAAAGACCAGTAATGCCGCGCTGCCTGCACGAACTCTTCATTAGCTTCTTAAATAGAATGTATTTGTACACATAAAACATATAAACACTTGTACCTGTATTACTATTTCATGGAATTATAGGCAAGTCCCGGTTTGCAATACTACCTATATAAAAATATAGGTACTATATGTGCCTGTTCCTTGGCCTTACACTGCAAAATCTGTGTACATGATGCAAATGCGGAGCGCTTGGCAAAGGCACCGGTACTTACGACAGTTATGCTGTTCGTCCTCGCCCTCTTCGCAGTCCTTCTGGTAATCGCACATCCATCGCCGCGGGATGCATCGCCCGATGTTACACCGGAACTCGGAAGCTCTACACGTACGGTTGAACTCTGCAGGGGCGAAAGACTCATTAGCTCTGTCAATCTATGAATGGCATGCATTCGTAAATATACTTTTGGTATTCTAAAATTGAACCATAATGTAACTGTTTCAGTATTTATTCGAGAAATACAATGTAATAGACGTTTAAATTTCAGATTACGGCTTGGAAAGGTATAAACATGGGAAGGTACTATAATGGTAACATGACAAAAGTACTAAATTACTCCATGTGCAACAACCTCTGCAAAACCATTCTTCCCGCAAAAGGACTTGAATGCACAAAGCAATCCACTCCATTTTTCACATCTGCGGTACCACTCGGATATAATTCCCCCCTCCCTCTACACTCTCCTAAGCTTTCCTAAGTATACCATTCCACAGCTGCATAATTTCTAATGGCAGCAGCATCCCTCACGTCGCCATGCAGCCCCAGCAAAACTACAAGTCTTCCATGGAACGGCCGCCTTTGCCCGAAATCACTCTAGTTGGCGCCGCATTTACTTCCTCTGGCGGCCTCCTTCCCTCTGCGCCCCATCCTTCTCCGCAATCTGTGCCCTCCTCCCCCATCCATCACGGAGGCAACGTTTCCACTAGCCTCAACAGACAGAGCACTTGACCCCCTCCATCCGCTGGAAACAAAACACAGAAGCCATTAAAGCTTGGCAAACTGCGGCTCAAACTCTCAGATTTATGTGACTCTTGGGATTCCGCCAATTACGGCCGCTTTGGCCTTCTCATCTACGGATTTCCCCGGAGTCTCGGAAGGAAAGCCTGATCGCGTCTGACCCTAAGCTCCTTTCCGAGGATCGACAGACGGCGAACGCGTCGGCCTTTGTTCCCAATTGGCCATCGCAGGGTTCCGCCGAGGCGAAAGAATGCTTTTTATCCGTCGAATGTTTGTTATTTGTCAAGGAATCCTTGTCGGTGCCATTAGCTTTTCTCCGAGATGTGCATCGCT